>APFE031498817.1:0-37559 GCA_000404065.3 Pinus taeda
TACCGTACCTCCGTGAAGGACGCCACTGGTTTCACTCCTTTTCAGTTAGTTTACGGACTGGAGGTGACCCTTCCTATTGAGTGTGATATTCCTTCATTAAAGATAGCCGTCGAGTTGCTCCCTGATACTACTCCAGTAGAAGAGCGTCTTCTTTACTTAGAACGGCTGGACGAGACTCGTCATCTAGCCTCCTTAGCTATTGAAGCTCAGAAGAAACGAGTGAAAACTCACTTCGATAATACTGTCAACCCCCGCTCTTTCATTGAGGGATACTTAGTACTGCTCTACGATCAAGCTAACGATAAGCTGGGGGCAGGAAAACTCGAGCCTATGTGGCACGGGCGCTACATTGTGAAAAAAGTATTGCAAAAAGGCGCATACGAGCTTATTGATTATGAAGGCAACCCCTGGTTAGGCCCCGAAATGGGCTTTATCTTAAAAAATACTATGCATGAGTCCAGGCACTCTCTTTTTGTATATACGTGTGCTTTCAGCAAGTGTGTTGTGTGTGCATGTTTTTTATATTTTTGTCTTGGTATGTCGGCGTGATTGTTGCTTATTGCGTCTTTTTGCTTCTTGAACAGATGTCTGGATCTCCTTACATTGGTTTCGCTGATGGTGCTTCTCGTAGTACACGCAGCTTGTCATCTACGGCATGGGTGATCTACGATCCTCATGGTGAGTTAGTAGACATTCAAGGGGTTTGTCTAGGTTGTACAACGAACAATGTTGCTGAATATAGTGATGTGATCGAATTGTTAGTTGAGGCGATTAACCTCGGCATTCGCACATTGATTGTGAATTTGGACTCTCAACTTGAACTTGTAGTCCACCAACTCAACGGACGTTATTCCGTCAGAGATCATCGGATCTTAAGGTTGTATTTGCGTGTTAAGTTATTAGAAAGGGATTTTGATTTCATTACTTATCAACATATTCCAAGACGACTTAATACGTTAACCAATGCATTAGCTAATTATGTGTTGGACAGGCATTTGCATAACATGTGAATAAACATAATACAAGAAGCATAAAGCACAATAAGACCACAAAACATATGTATATATATATATGTGTGTGTGTGTGTGTCCAAAATGTTTGCACCCCGTGCATCATCAAAAAATAATACATGTTTGTCTGAATACATCTGGAGACAACATGTCTCTCAAAAAATATGCATGAAAAGAAAAGCCTAGATATCTAGTCTCGGTGGTGCTCATGATAGCACATCACCGCTCACACTAGACGCCTCAGGAGCCGGTGGATGCGAGTTGGCACCCCTACTGTGTGCCTCTGGTACGCTAGCGAGACATCCGCTAGCCGAACATAATATGGAATCCCTCGAGTGATAGCCTCGAGGTTCTGGATAAGCTCCCCTCTGTCACCGCCCTCCTCCTGAAGATCTGCTGCTGCTGCTGCTGCTACTGCTACTGGATGTCTCCTCGCAACGGAAGACAAGCCAGCTGGACGCTCTGGGCTGACATCTGCATATGCATATAAAGGTCATTAGGACAAGCATGTACTAACAAAAAAATCATAAAAATACAAAATAAAAAATGAGGACGTACCAATCTCCTCATCCCAATCCTCTCCATCCGGCAAGGGAAGGTCAGGATCTCCAGTGAAGTCTGTCCCCGCATACGGCCAGTATTCCACCATGATCAGTTGGCGGCGAAGCCACCCGAAGAACTCTGGTTTGAAGGACATCTGCTAGCCGCCACCACCCCTCGGCATCAGTGCCGCCCATCGAGCCATCCTCGGCTCTCGAGGTGCTGGGTCTGCTACAAAGGCCCCTTGGCCCTGGAAGCTTGGCACACATTCCAAGAAGAACGTCACCAAGATGGAACCATACCCGAACTGTTGCAGCTTGCCCCACTTGGCCTTTGTTAGCTGCCTCTTCATATTGGTCGTCACAGCTGACGCCCAATTGAAGATCGTCGAGCTAAGGCACTCTATCGCGAATAGTAGGTGGTTCTTCATAGCTTCATGGGGCGCTTGTGCCCCTACAGCTCGGGTAAAAGTGAATAGTAAGGCTCGCAGTGTCAAATCCTGAACGGTGGGGATGTCCACCTTCGAACTACCCTGTCGATATTTTGCCTCTGGGCAAATTCGAGCCTTCACCTCATCCATCTTCTCTCCAGATGGCCTGCTCCCAGTCAATCGAGGCACCAGCCCTCATCGCGACAATCCAGTCAAAAAGTAGACATCAGACACGTCCAACTCCAGTACCTGATCTCGTATCCAGAACACCTGTTCCTCCACGTCCCATAAGTCAATCAAGTACTGCAGGAGCTCTGGCTAAGCTCGTAAATAAGATAGCATGAAGTATTTTTTGAGCCCACACGCTCTCACAGCTTCCATGCAATCCTCGTCAGCTAGGGCTAATGTGTCCACTTGTTCATGTTCCCGTTCCTTCCATGTCATCACCATTTTTGCGGATTAATCTGCAAATACAAGTCAAAATGATGCATTAGATCCTCATACAACTTGGAATTGCAACAAAATGGGTTTTAAATTTGTTAAAATTAGCCTAGAAATGCGCGCGGCTGTTGGCGCGACTGTTTCTAAAAAAGTCGCGCCCATGGGCGCGCGCCCTGTGGAAAATTTGCCCCATTGGCGCGGGTCCGTGCCCGAAACCCATGCCAATGGGCGCAACCCCTAAATTTAAAATCCCCCCCATAGGAAATGAAAATGCAATATAAAACAAATTTCAAACAGATGAAAATGAAGCTAAGGACAAAACCGCTTACCTGGCACTAACAACACTCAAAATGGTCCACTAGATTGGTCGCAATCACCAACTGAAGGCCGCACTCCAAAAAGCCCTAATGTCGCTCTCTAAAGGTAAAAAGTGAAAAGTAATTTTTATTTTACCATTTTCACCTTTTTATAGCTTTTTGACCCTGATTAAGCTTTAAAAAGTCATTTTATGAATATATTTATGGATATTTGTGCAGCGACAGGTGTTTATGGAGCTTTCGTGGCGAAACGAGTTGTATTTTATACTTTTTCGGACTCGGTAAATACATGAAAAAGTCACTTTGGAGTCATCTTTTGCTCTTTTCTAACTCTCTAAATGTGAAAAGAATGCCGAGTTGGTCCTCTCGACTCGTTAAAAGGTAATGAGAGGTGGTCGTCTTTAAACCCTTTTCCAACCGTTTAAAAACGAAAAGATTGTAGGACCCTTGTCGTTTGCGGTTCATTAATGGTCATGAAACGATGTGGTTTTGATCGCTTTTTTACTTTTTCGGATCAGAGTCACTACTTATGAAAAGTACTCCTCGGTCGTAATGATCAGGCGGTTCTTTCGAGCATAGTTTTATACTTTTTCGGGCTCGAGAGACACAACTTTACAAAAAAGGACATCCCTGGAGTTTCCTTTTCGCTGTCTTTTCAAACTCTCTAAATATGAAAATTCGTCGAGTTCTTCCTTTGTCAGACTCGTTAAAAGTTAATGACATCGGGTTTCGCCGTGATGACGCCTCTCAAGCATATGCTATCCCCGTCAAGCTTGCCATCCAAAAATAATCGGGGTACTCACCAGAAATGATGGGGGAATAAAGGAACTGTAATCACTGTAATCATCATCATGTTGGTAGTATGTCACTCTTGAACATGGCACTTGTCTGCATTTGTGTCTGGGTGGGGACATCTCATCTTGTTTCACACTTTCCTCCGTGGGTTTGGGTTATCCTATTTGACCATTCATCTGCTCATCACCTTGTCACCATGACCCCTGATTATTTGACATCAAATACTGCCAAGTCCATTGTCGTGCCGCCGATATGTTCAAGAGAAGTTGACCTCTGCAGAATACTCAACCTCCCTCTGATATCTTACACAAAACATTTTATCCCTCTCTGTCTCGTGTTGATGATGTGGTAAACATTATGGCCCACCTTCGATCAAGGTCGCTTCCTGTCGACTTCAACTCATTATCCAGGAAGTTGACCTAGAGACTCCCTTCAGGTGCCTTAGAGCCTGCATGCCTCAATGGCAGGTTCTTCGTGTTCAACACGAGGTTTTCATCATTGGCCTCCGATCGAATGATTCTACGGGTGTTCGACATCGACTCACTGATTCGCATGCCATGGATTGTACTTATAGTACCTTGAGGACCATTGTCATTATTGGTGGTACCTCTCGCGTCTGTTAACAATTTTCATCATTGGCTGGTAATCAGATGATGTTCTCGCATGTTTGACTTCGACTCCTATATTCGCATGCTTGAACTTGTACTCTGTTTGGGTCGAGTTGGAGCGCAAGACCCTAGATTTTGTATGTTGGGATCAGGCTGCATTTTGTGGATTATTATAATCACTACATGACTCATTCACTGGATGGTTGCGACCATGCCTGAGTCCATTCATTGATCCTCATCGGATGGCTGCGTCCATACCTAGGATCCAGAATGTTATGTACTTTGCTATGGATGGCTGCGCCCGTACCATGTACATCATGTATTTGAGATATCAGTTGTATTTCGTGCAGGTTCTCTGGCGGCCGTGTTTTTAGTCGACCATGTTCTTGTAAAGAACTTCACCCCTCTCTCTCTCGGGGTTCATGCTTTAGGGGGCATCTGTTACACAGTATTTTGTCACCGTCCCTGTTACCCCTTCTCCCGTACATTGGAGGACCTATTTCGGGACCTGTGAGAAGTGACATGACTTGAAAACACCTGCTTTGTATCCCTTAAAGTATGTACTCTATATGCCCTGAAGACACATTCTGCAAAATACCCAAAATGTAGCCCTTTCTCCATTGGCGCTGTTCCACAGTGTATCACTCGCGCCAATGGGGGAAATCCTCCAAAGAGGGCGCGCCAGCTGGCGCTTTGTCTTAGAGTCACACTAGCACCAACCCAGTTGGGTAAAGTTTTTAACTAATAAACTTCCAAAGGTTCCTTCCAAATTATCCATGAACTGATTCCAGTTAGAGTTAGTTCAGTTGGGCTTCGAATCTCCCAAGGAGGGAAGTAGTTCTCCACCTCTCATGGAAGCTTCCTAATGATAAGGACAATCCCATGAATCAAGTGGATGGTCTTATCTACTCCTTCTACCTCTATATAAGCTTGTTCTTTCCCCTTTGACAAGCTAGTTGGTAATTCTTAGTTAGTAATTCTACTTTTCAAGCTCCCAAAGTCTGAGGATTTCTAAGCTCATCTTGAAAGAGGCCTTGTTCATCCCTATGAGGCTAAATCTTTAAGGAGGAGATCCATGTCCAAGTGATCAAGGAGAGAGAGGCTTGTTCCCATCCCTTACAAGCTTTGCAAGGCATGTGTTGCTGATTCACCCAGCCAAAGGAGGATTTGACGTCAGAACTTGGTTGTATTCTCTTTTGTTTTATCAATAATAATAGACGACTATCATTATGGTTCCACTCATGTGTCTTTATTATGATGTTTGAGTTGTATCCTTTCTGACTGATACATAGTTGCATTTCTTGGATTTTATGCTTGTATTTGTCTTGTTCTTTGCATGTGCAGGTGTCTATTCATGAGGATCGTGAGGATTGTGACCAGCTGAAGTGAAAGAATGGAAGCAACGACTCTTCTACGAATATAAGCGTTGGATTCGAGGTAGGCTCTCATCATTGGCCTTTACTTTGCAATTAGGAACCTGCGTGTTAGCGTTGTTTGATTGTTGCTAGACCTCAGCTAGGCTAGTGGGATCGCCTTTGTCCACAGAGGGGATTTACCTACACAACACTGAGAATTTGACATCCTTCACCACTCAAAATTTTTTTTGTCCTTAACAATACTCCAACCAACAAAACTGAATCATGAAGTCACCAAATGAAGCATCAAAGAAGAAACCCATCACCAAATCTAAAAAGCTATCTGATCCAATGTCTCCATCTCCATGGGAAACCTCAAACATCTCCTAGCAAAAACTAATTAATCACAACATGTCAAAATTATCTACACTACTTAAAGTTGTCATGGAAGGAAAAATCCTTCCGAACTCTTTCTTTAATATCTTAATCAATAACTGCCATCATGTTGACCAACAAAACTATCGAAGTGTTGAGCCACATATGAACCCTGCTACCATAATCTAAGACAAATATGTCATTTCTCTACAAACTAATAGCCCCCATAGTACACATTAATTGGGTAGCTAATCTGATCATAACATGCATACAATGAGAATCCACATGCTCATTTCATCATTAATCCTTTCTCTAACACTCTCATCACACACTCCTCCACAATCCACTATCATCATTGTCAAAACTCCATCAATAAGTCTCATCCATAAAGTCCAAGTGTTGCACTTTCAAAACATTTGTCTATCCACATCTCAAATGAAGTCATCACATGCCCTATTCCCTGTGAATACCTCAAAACAAATTCCATCTAGCAACTCTACTTCCCTCTCTACATCCAAGTCCATGAAGAGATTCTAAAACTTATAAATCTCCAAGTCAATAATGCAATCCTCTCATGGCGTATCAATGTCTACAACTATGCCCTTAGAGCCCCATCAATCCTATCCAAATCCACTACTCCTATCATGATCCAAGCCTCTCAACTCCTCATATCCCCATGGATATGAAATCATGTTACCCGCAACTTGATAATGGAGGCAAGGTCCCATGATCCTCATCAACTCATCCATGTAATACCCAAGACCTCCAAGACAATTGGTCTCCAAATATCTCCATGTCCTCCTCCTCAAGAAGGCTCTTGTGCCAATGTATTATCACTAGACCTCCCTTGACCTGCACTCCATATCTCAGAATGATCGACCTTGTCAATCATCCCATTATGTAACTCTTGTTGTGATGGCTAGTCCCATGACTCAATCAAAATGGTTTCCCAAGTGTCCCATATCTTAGTTGAAATAAAAAAATATTCATTAGAGAAAATTTCAGCCTAAAAGTGGCCTCCTAAGGAGGAATAATAAAATAATATTTAAAATAATAAAACAAGAGTTATGAATTTTGGAGCGAAAAGAAGAAAAATATTTTTTTTAATTTTATTTTTGGCTTATCTCCCTATATCTTTACTCAAATTTCAAGTGTACACACTCGTTGGAAGTGGAATTTAATTTTGCATCCAACGAGTGCCTGAGTAAACCTATAAGGAGATAAGCCAGATATATAATTAAAAAAATATTTTTCTTCTTTTCCATCCAAAATATTTGTTTATATCTCTTTTTAAATTTAAAGGATTTTGATTGGTTTACATATTATGACATGGAAATTTCATGGGCACTTTTAGGCTAAAATTTCCTCTAATGAAAATCCACTACTAGATCATGCGAATGAGCATCTCAAACTCGACCTATGGATGTCAAGTATGCTCCAAGGCGACACATCTCATCCTTGAGCATGTCTAAAGCAAGATGTACTCAAACTACCTAAGTCACTCAGTTCTATCCTCTAGAGCTCATTAGAAAGTTATAAATACTCCAAGACGACACACATCCACATGAAGGATCCTCCGGTCACAACTGTGAACCAATAAACATATGTTCTTGGAATTCTCTTTCATCATGATTTCTCTCTAGCAAGCTCATATATTTAGTAATAACTCCACCCTCCAATTATACCTCCTAGTTCAACAAGATCTCATGTCAATGAGTCTCAACCCATAATGAAGTTTGATGAATAAAATCCAACCAAACCTCATGATAACCTATGTTCTAAATTATTGTGCCCTTTTGTCTAGAGTGATCCCACTTGAAAGGCCTCAATGCTCTAGTTGCAATAAAAACTTGGCCAATCGGTCTCATGGCCAGCTGTGGCTCATCTTTGACATGTCTACCGCATCCACTTCCCCTTTCCAAGGCAATAGCACCATCCAATCTCAAGTCCATTGGCCCCTAAACAACCTCTGCATCTCTCCATGATGTTTGGCTTATAACTAAATGAGAAGCAAACTCAAATTCTAGTGTGCACCAACCCTTACAACCATCATCCTGATTTCCTCTGTCTCAAATTATAGCATCTATCCAACCTCTAGTATATTGTATGAAACCCATGGTACTCTCATCCCTGTTCCATAAAGTATTTGATCAAAAAATCGATGCATATCAGACTCTCTAGCAAGCCACAAGAACTCTAGAGTACATGTATCCTTACCAAACCAGTGAAATCAACACCTCCAACTCTTATCGACCATATTTTTGTGCATCCTGCACTAATCCCAACTATGATACTAACTATCTCAAATAGTGGTGAAGAGCATATGAAACCTGTATACAATCCTGGCTCTAATACCAATTATGATGATAGAGACATTATGGTGAAGAGCATCAAGTTTTCATTACTTCAACTATGGTACCAATTTTCATTCCCATAGAGACTTCACAAGGTTTTAAGTACCCCATGATATCTAGTCATGCGACATCAACATTTTTCCTACCAAGGGTATTCCCAACTCAGCCATACTCAACCTCAACTATCTCTTTTCTCTCGATGTGTTAGTTAAGTGTTTAACAAAAATTAGAAATTCACCAATTTTTTCATTTATAATGTGAAATACCACACAAAACATGCATCATCAACATAATTACAAGATATATGTGTGGCTCGCAGCCTAGCACCTGATATATAACATCATATAACCAACAAAACATTTAGGTCAATACAAAATCTCAACTCACAACCATGTATAGGATGGCTCACAACATCCACATGTGATACCTATTTTGCATGGTGTCACAAGACTCTAGGTAAAACTCTCATATCCATCTATTGTAATCCATAACTAAACCAACATCCATAGGAAATCCCTTAATTTCCAAAATCCAAAACCCCAAAAATTAAGTTCACAAATGAACTTCAAAATTTTTTGATATGAAAACCCCAAATTTTGCCTAAACACCAAAAAACATTCCAATCGACCAAACACCAAATTTCAATCCAAGTCATCTAACATCACATGTTGCAAACCAACATGTGATATTGCATAGCCCTGTGGTGTGATCCTTCTCTAGATATTCATGTGATATCTCTCTATAATATCACACACAACCCAAGTCCATCACACAACCTCGTCACACAATTCTACCTGTAGTTGCAATCCCTCTCTATACGGTTAGATGCAATCTCTCTCTATGATATCACATATCTCAACAGTCATCACAACCAAATCCTCAAATACCCTACAAAACTACCCATGGAATAATGATCCAACGAACCCTTAACCAGCATGACTTCCCTCACCAAGAGAAGGGTTGAAGCCAAGGAGGGGCAAAGTAGCTCTAGGAGCGAAAGAGACGATTGAATCAAAGTCATGTTGATTTGGGTGAAGGGTGACCCATGTAGGGTGGAAATGGGTGACTAACTTATCTTTGTGTTGCTTATGGTTTTTGGCATTGTAATTTCTAGATACTAAGTCATTGTCTCGGGGTTTGATGTAATTTGTGATCCTTTATAAAATTAGAAAGTTGAATGGTTATTCTATATAAATTTGTGCATGTCTAATTGTATTGATGATGACATGATATCTTTACATGAATTTCTCATGAAAGATTAATGAATGGAAGTTAACTGAAGCAGAGTGACAATAAGAATTACTTGCACCGTATTGAAGAGTTATAATATTTCGTTCAGTAACCAATAATATATAGACTTTATAAGTAAGCTTATTGTGAGGCATAATCTAGGTACAATAACTCTGCACTAGCTCCACACTACACTAGGTAGTTGTAAAACATGTTGTTCCACATGCTCGTCGGGTCAGAATGCACCCATCATAACACCTTGTAACCCTGTAACTCTTTTAGGGTCATGACATGTGGTATCAAAGTTGATACTCACACCACATATAGGTGGAAGCTGAAGAGGCAATAGTGTGGCTCTTCACCACATGAAGGTGGGACACCAAAGCTACCACAGACAAGGAAGAGAGTGTATCTCTTCACCACATAGAGGTGGTATAAAAGGAGTAATGAAAGCCAGAAGAATATTGCGAAGATAGTTCCCTTTTTATCTTGCAGGTTGTTGAGGGTAAGATACTTATATAATCGATTTCTAAGTGGGAAAAAATATGTTTTGGCTATTGTTTCTTGGTAGATATTAAATTATGGGAAATTGAAGTGAGCTTTAGCAAGGTCACATCCAAAGTATGAAGGAAGTAGGTCATGATGGCGAACAACGGGTCTAACCCAGTGGACTAAGAAGAGATTTCATTTTCAAACAAAGTCCAATATGTTGAAATAATCTTGGCAAGGATAGTAGATGTTATGGAATTCCATGGAAAATAATTTGAAGATATTCAAGGAGAGATCTAGGGGATTAAGGGAGCCATTGAAGCAAGTTCCTATTCTATTGATTATGTAGTAAGACAGGCTCAAGATCACAAAGATAAGATGAAACACTTGGAAGGTAAAGTGAGGTATCTTGTGGCACTCACAAAATAGCAAGCTAACACCATAACAATGTTGAAGTAGGCCTTAGAGAAAAGTTCATCAAGTTCATTTATGAAGGTGAAGCTGAAAGAACTAGATACGCTTGATGGGACTAGAAGTGATAAAGTACTTGGGAATTTCTGTTGGGATGTGGGGAAAATTCTAGAATAGATGAAAGGGTGTTCAGAAGAGACAAATGTCAATGCAGTAGCCATGTGTATCATGTTGGTGTGGAGCATGATTATCATCCTAATTTAGAGGTCTTTTGTTTCAGCCAGATGTATACCCTAGGAAGATTGTACACCGCTCCATGTGGGGGGGGTGCCGGGGGGACTTGTCCCCTCCCCCCATGGCGGTTCGGGGGGCCATCCCACCCCCGGATGGGGGGTTTGGGGGCCAGTGGTCCCCCGGCAGGGGTTTCTGGGGCAATGCCCCAGAAGCTAAAAACATATGTAAAGTTGCCTTGTAAAAGTATAGTAATTTCTAGTCAATCTGGGCCGTTCATTAGGCAGATGATCTGATGGTAGAATTTATGTTTAGTTTAGGGTTTTTTGCCCTAGAAGGAAACCCCTCTCGGCTGTCGAATATATGTGTATTCTCAGAGCGAGAAAAATATAGGTGAGACTGTGAGAGAAAACAAAGGATATTACAGTGGATCTGTTGTAGGTTGTAGCTCTTCATTTTGCTGGATAATAGAAAGGAAGGACTGGTTGTTCGGGGTGGACATATCCCAAACTGGGTGAACCACATATATCTGTGTCTCTTTGGTTTTATGTGTTTGTGTTTTTCCGCATATTATATGTCTTACATTTCTCCATCATATATAATATTTTTCTAACATATCACAGAACAAAAAATATATGGTGGAGGAATCGAGTTGAATATTTAGCATTTGGTCACATCACAAATAATATCTTGACTTGGACAAAGTTGAAGGTATCTTTGTATGTATAGTTTAGACCAACGAATCAAGAATGGGTGGTAAGGGATTATCTGAAGGTTTTGAAGCATACCGAGAAGCTCCAAAACTACATCAAGGAATTCCTAGCTCTTATGTTGAAAATTAGAGACATGCATGACAAAGACAACATGTATAACTTTTTTATAAATGTAGCCATGGGAAAAAAAGGAAGTCATGAAGTAGGGTGTCCAGACTCTTGTAGAATTCATCACTGCAACAAAAAATCTCTTAGATTATCAAACAAATGGAAAGGATAAAGAGGAAGCCGGAATGATATTATTAAGGAAAAGAAGGTCCAAGAAAAGGGGAATGTTTCCAAATAGGAAAATCATCAATTGTAGCCAAAGAGAAGAGTCCCATATCATGTTAGATCTGTGGAGAAGACCACTTGGTAACGAATCTCCCCATTAAGTAAATGGTGGCTATTTTAGAGTAGAAAAAGTAGGGATTTTACAAGTACTAGGAGTAGTATCTTCCCACAAAAATAAATGAGAAGATAAGGGTAAGGACAAAACCCAATTGGATTTTGTTAGGGTAGAGTTGGGAGGAATCTGTATGACAAAGATGGTAAAAAATGGAGCTACCCAAAAAATTGTGAAGGAAGAAGTAGTGAAGAATGTTTGACTTAGATACAAGCTAAAGAAGACCTCCTCTAAGGCTATCAACTCTAGAGATATGTAGGTGATCATTTCAATTGAATAAGTACCTATCTGCATGGGGGAATGGTAAGGAAATGTGGACCTTATAATAGTACATATTCATGATTATGACTTGATGATGGGGAAAGATTTATTGATTGACGAGATATTTTTCCCTATGCCTCATATGGGGAATATGTTCATTATATTGGTAGCTATGCCATTTATAGTGAAGACTTAGAGAGGAGATTCAAACACAACAGTGAAGATGGTCACCATCTTGGGGGACGAGATTTTTTTTTTTTGTAGAGATACATGTGGAGGTATAAGTAGTAGTGAGGTATATTATATTCTCAAAGCATGTGGATATGATGTCCACTCTAACAAATATGATAGAGAAGTTGGAGAGGAGAATGACCAGTTTGGAGCAGAAATGGAAAATTGTGATGACATCAACAATTTAGGGATGTGACCAAGGAAGTGTGCCTTGTTGATGTTGAGAAATCTAAAGGGAAATGATTAGAGTGATTTCTCTTTCTTTGATAAATGCTTTTGATGTCTTTTTACTTATCTTACTAATTAGCTTCACTTATTATTATTATGTTTTTATATCATCAAACAGGTAAAAAAAAAAAAGGAAGAACAAGAACAAAAAATATAGGTTGCAAGCCAAGGCCAAAACCTCTCCACTTGAGAGGAAAACCTGCAAATATCTTCTCTTCCTTATACATTCTTCAATTTATGAATTCCAAGACCTTTAGACCAAGATCAATACCCTCAAAGATCAAGTCCAACCTTTTCGGATGATGTTGTTTCCTTGTCCAAGTCAAAACCAGTCAAATATCTTCAAGTAGCACAACTTCTATCTCTAACTGCATAATTTCAGCCTCCAAGGCAGACCTGAAAATTTTGGTCCTCCTATAGTTGTTGTTGCCACATGTGTGAGCTTCTTTGTGCCACCCAGGACTTCCTTATACCTTCGGTTGGATTTTTCTGACTTCTGGAGCTTGAGGATGGCTTCTTATGACCTTCTCTTGACCTTCTTTCCTTCTCTTCTTCAATATCGAACTTGTAGAGGAAAATCCTAGATTTGTTGCAGAAACCCTAGTCTTATTTTGCACATGTGAGAGAGAAATAGCCAGAAAAAGCAAGTCTTCTTCGGCATCTTCCTTCTTTTTTTCCTCTTCCTCTTCTTCATTCGCTTTAATGAGTTAGAGATCAATGTGCTCCAAGGAGGTCAATTTTCCTTCTTTATATAGGCTTCTCAAAGGTGGACGTGACTCCTCAAATTAGGCCAACTTGCCAATTGCTAGGCCAAATAGATCTTTGAGGGTATTTTGACACCTTTAAGGACAAAAATATTTTTCTTTACAAGTTACAATGTGCCTGAAGGGGTCTTCAACTTATGCCAATGACTCTTTTGACTTGTTGACCTAGGACAAACCCTAGAAGCACTCAATGGGTGCTTGAACTATAAAATAAAACACCTTGAGCATGAAACCCATGCTCCAAAATAATTTTCTTTCATTTTACTATTTAAAAGAATCAAAATCACATTTCATATTTATGAAGACTGAACCTAGTTACATATTTTTCAATGCTCTATCTTAACTAGGGAGGTATTCATAAATGGTACATGGAAATTCTCAATCCGAAGAGATCTCATAAAAATAGTTGTATGGGTAACCCATCTGTTTAGCATCATAAAAACCAACATTGTCATATATCAAGGCCTTAATTAATAGCTCTATATATCCACAATATCAAAGCATAATGCTGACGAGACCAATGATTTATAGACACCATCATGATTGTCTCTCAAGCTACATACCCCCATCGGGTATTCACAGAGTATGAACTTCCTTGGATTATTCTTATCTTGGATGGCTAGTCCTCAAAGAATATTGATCCACGACTACTCTTATCTTCGATGACCTACCTCATCCTCAAAGAGTATTGGATGCCAAATTCTTACCCAATCCTCCATTTTGTCTTCCCAAGTGAAGACAAGAATGATGTGCCTATCTCTCCCTCTCAACTAGCGAGGATACATCAACCAAACCAAGTATATTTCTCAAATACACAAGCTTCTTACTAGGAAGAGATTTGGTCAATATGTCAGCTTCTTGCTTATTGGTGGAGATGTATTGCAGTTGCAACACAACATCTTGTACTAGCTTCCAAATGTAGTGATACTTGTTGTTGATATGCTTCCTCTTTCCATGAAACACTAGGTCTTCATAAAATTAATACAATTGGTGTTATCATAATGTATCATTGTAGGGTCCATAGGCCCTTCAAATAGGTCATATAGCAGCTTCCTTAGCCATAAGTTTTCTCTACTTACTTCAAAGGCTACAATATACTCTGCCTCAAAACTACTCAAAGCAACTGTATCTTGCTTTTTGCTCATCCATGAGATCCTGGAGGATCCCAAACTGAAAAATCCTCTTGTAGTGCTCCTTCTATCTTTCTCACTCCCTCCCCAGTCAGAATATGTATATCCAATCAAGTGGACATCATTCCTCCTATCATATTTCAAGCAGTAGTGGATGGTTCCTTGCAGATATCTCATAATATGTTTTGTTGTTATACAATGATCATGCTTTGGTTCTCCTTAGAATTGACTGAGAAAATTTATTGCAAAGCATATGTCTAGTCAAGTATTCACCAAGTACACTAGGGATCCAATCAATTGTATATACTTGGAAGGATCCACCAGGATCGATTCAGAATTGAGTCTTTTCAAATTTGTGATCATTGGGGTTATCATTGGTTTGCAATCCATCATGTAAAACATCTTCAACATCTTCATCACATACTTTTCTTGATGTATATAGATCTCATCAAGTCCTTTTCAGACTTCTAGTCCCAAGTAGTAGTGCATCAACCCTATATCCTTCACATAAATTAATGTTGCTAGTTGCTTCTTACATTCTTCAATTCAACCTTCCACACCTGTCAAGAGAAGGTCATCCACATATATAAGAATGATTATTAACTCTCCCTTCACCACCTTAATATAAACCTTTGGATCAATAGAACTCTTTATGAATCCTAATCTCTGAAGGTATGCATCCATCCTAGCATACCATTCCCTTCGTGCTTGCGTGAGGCCACATAATGCCTTCTTCAATATTTACACATATGTCTTTCTATATTTAACTTCAAATCCCAAGGGTTGTTCTATATATACTTCCTCATCAATTGTGCCATTCAGGAACGCAGGCTTGACATCCATTTGGTGGATGCTCCGTCCCATCGATGTTTCCAAAGAGACCAACAAACATATAGTTGTATACCTTGATGTCAGATGTCTCTTCATAGTCAATGCCTTATTGTTGAGAGAAAACCCTAGCCACAAATCTTGCTTTATATTTATCAATACTTACATCTACTGCATGTTTTATCTTGTAGATCCATTTGGAAGTTATCACAGATTTTTCTTCAGACCTAGGTACGATATCCCAAACTCGATTCTTCATTATATATTGATATTCTTAATTCATGGCATCCTTCCATTCTTGGTGATTGACAACTTCTTTGAAACTATATGTCTCTACTTCTATTAGTTTTGTTATGTAGTTTGAATACCCAAAGTTTCGTTTGGGATTCTTGCTCTCCCTTAATGTGCCTTGGGTTGCTCCATAACCTTCTGCATCAAGTAGTGTAGACTTTAACCAGTTAGATATCTTTCTAGTTTCGGGGATAACCACAGGTTGTATAGGTTCACAAGGACCTTTATCTTCATGATTTGATTCTTCTTCTTCCCTAATAACTTCTTATTCAAATACTAGAATTTCTTCATCATTAGAGTCCATAGGGAAATCATTTGACTTCTTGAATGCAATACTTTCGTCAAATATCACATCTCAAATAACTTCTATTCAGTGTCCTTCCTTTATGTAGATATTATCATCATTAGAGGAGTTACTATAGCCAACAAATGTTCCTTTCATTCCTGATGGATCCAATTTCTTTCTTTTGTCCTTAGATTTACTAATATATACAAGACAACCAAAAATTTGGAGATGATCTATGGTAGGTTTATTCCCAGTGAATACTTATTTAGGAGTTATTTTATTTAGTGACTTATGGGGGCTTTGATGTTGTATGTATGAAGATGTCTTTGTAGCTTCACCCCACAAAAATTTCAGTAAGTCTTGATCATGGAACATTTCTTTTACACTTTCTTCATTGGATCGGTTCTTTCATTCTGCAACTCCATTTTTTTTGGGATTATATGGGACTATCAACGCCTTCTTAATACCAAACTCCTTATAGAAAGTTATGATTTCCTTGGATGTATATTCTCCTCCATTATCGAATCGTAATACCTTGATTCTTCTTCTTGTAATGTTCTCTACTTCAATTTTGAATTCTTGAAATTTTTTAAATACTTCATCCTTGGATTTCATTAAGTAAAACAAAGTCTTCCTTGAATGATCATTTATAAATGTGGCATAATATAGATGGCCTCCAAGTGATTTATCATTCAAAGGACCACAAACATTGGAATGAATGAGATCCAATATTTCTTTTGATTGTGAAGCACTTCTTCCAAATGGTTTCTTGGTGTTCTTACCCAATGAATATCCTTTGCATATTCCTTCATGATCTTATTTTAGTTCGGGGATTCCATCTACTATTGAACTTAGAGTTGGAAGTATTTTTAAATGGAGAGGCAAAATATTCTATGAGAAAGAGTAGATATCAACCTGTAAAGTATTCCTTCATGAATGCCAATTGCTCTAGCATTTTCTATGCTTGACATTTTACTCCATAATAAAAACTTTCCATCAATGAAAGCCACTATATCACCTTTATTTACTCTATCATTTTCTATGCTTGACGTTTTACTCCATAATAAAAATTTTCCATCAATGAAAGCCACTCTATCACCTTTATCTTCAAGACTTGAAATGTTGAGTAAATTCTTATGCAAACCTGGAACAAATAGGATGTATTTGAGATAAATATTGCCTCCATTCTCCAATTCTATTGAGGTTGATCCAATTCCTCTTACAGGGTAGCTCTTATTATCTCCAAGTTCTATAGATTAAGAATATTTTCCTTTTGTCAATGCCTTTAGTTGCTTGTGATGACTAGTCATGTGTCTTGATGCACCAGTATCGATTGCCCAAAATTTTTTCTCATCTTGAAATGTGCCAGTGAGTGATGAGAAGAGACCTTGATCCTTTGCCTTGGTCACTTCCTTATTTGGAGTAAATAGAAGATTCCATGCTTCCTTGGTACATTTCTTGAGATGCCTTGCTACCTTTGAACAATTATTGAGAAACTTATTCAGTGCAGTGGATATCTTCATAATGCCCTTAGACATTTTTAGCTCTAATACCATGTTGAGAAATATAAAGGGAAATGATTAGAGTGAATCTCTTTCTTTGATAATTTTTTGTGATGTATTTTTACTTATCTTACTAATTAGCTTCACTTATTATTATTATGTTTTTGTATCATCAAACAGCTACCAAAAACAAGAAGGACAAGAACATAGAATATAGGTTGCACGCCAGAGCCAAAACCTCTCCACTTGAGAGGAAACCCCGCAAATATCTTATCTTCCTTATAGATTCTTCAATTGACGAATTACAAGACATTTAGATCACACCAATACCCTCCAAGACCAAGACCGTGTCCAACCTTTCCAGATGATGTGCTTTCCTTATCCAAGTCAAACCCAATTAAATCTCTTCCAGTAGCACAACTTTGATCTCCAACTGCAAAATTTTGGCCTCCACTGCAGACCTAAAATTTCTGGCCCTCCTATAGTTGTTGTTGCCACACGTGTGAGCTTCCCTTTTCCTCCCAGGACTTCCTTAGACCTTTACTTGGATTTCTCTTATTTCTGGAGCTTTAGGATGACTTCTTGTGACCCTCGATTGACCTTCTTTCCTTCCCTTCTTCAAGATCGAACTTGTAGAAGAAAACCATAGATCTGTTGTAGAAGCCTTATCCTTCCTTCACACGAGTGAGAGATAAATATACCAAAAAAAAGAGTCTTATTCATCCTCTTCCCTCTTTACTACCTTCTTCCTCTTCTTCCTTCACTTTAATGAGTGAGAGATGAATTATCTCCAAGGAGGTCGAGTTTCCTCCTTTATATAAGCTTCTCAAAGGTGGATGTCGCTCCTTAAATTAGGCTGACTTGCTAGCTGTTAGGCCAACTTGATCTTGGAGGGTATTATGATACCTTTAAGGAGAAAAATAATTTTCTTTACAAGTTACAATATTCTAGAAGGGGTCTCCAACTTATTGTTACACTAGACAATCCCTCTTGTGGACAAGAGCGATCTCCCTAAATCCTTGACAGAAACTAGAAACAAGAAATACAATTGAAATGACTCTTTCCCTAAGTTAAACTTGTTTGAATTATAAGAATTAAAGCTAATGGATGAGCCTCTTACCTCTTTCATGAAATTCTCGATGAAGATCCCTTATTGTGATTCGATGCATCTCTTCAATGCTTGATAAGACCTGTAAACATCGACCATAAAAGGATCAAAAGCACATGTGATATAATAATCCAAATAACTTAGCCTAATGATCAAGGAAATTAGGAATTCAATTTTCCTTAATAAACATTATAAATAATTATAAACCATTCATCAGTCCAATAAGAAAAATCAATGGGAGAAAGTGTTTATTTGTATTAATCAAAGATTAAGAGGAGCCTTACAACCTTCACCTTGATTCTGTGAGGTCCCTCCCAAATGCCTTCAATATCCTCTTTCGATGAAAAGCTTTCTAATCTCAAAACAAAAACATAATTTTGTCTTCTCTGAGTTTTGACCTCCTTAATCCCTCTACCCTCTAGTCATTTTATACGCCAGGATGTGGAAGTTTTAGATCCAAAAGAGGAGGATGAGACTCCTTCACTGAGGGATTAGGTTACCATGAGAAAAGGGATGGAGATGCATCATCTGAGGGTTATAGTTTGAATCATCATCACTTGGAAGCTTTCAGTTTGGAAATATTTGTCCAAATATGTTTCTATAATGTACATTTTATTTTTACTTTCTAGAATTCAACTGCGTGGGTTTATAGTGGTAGACAGAGCGTAGCTCTGCACTATTCTCATAGTTAATTTCAGCGCATGCACGGGAAACTCTTGAGAAATCGGCGCATGTGGAACTTAACAATGTGTGACAACTATTTTTCTCAAATTTCATCAAAATATTTTGGGTTGTTTGACTTTTGAGGGATCTGATTCAAACATGTTCATGAATGGTAAAAAGACCCATAAACTGATCAAGCGTCATGACAGCAAATTGACATGTAACAGATTTCTCCCAAAAGTGTGAAGTCTGTAAAACAAGTTTAAAAGATTGAAGCACTTTATCATTCCAAGGATCAGATTAGAGGCAATGGTCGGAAACGTGCAAGGAACATTCAAGGAATACAATGCAAATATATATCAAAAATCATATTTGAGGTAGGCATTCCCATACTCTGATTAAAGTGAACTCAATGAACAAGCATGGAAAAACTAAAATCATATAGATGGTAGAGAGAGTATGAACGTAGCCATTTTTCTACGTAATCATGAATATAAAATCTCCTTGCAACCTTGATTGATGAAACTAGATCCAGGGTCTTGATTTCCATCTCTTGATCCATAGTATGAATCTAACCATGCGAGTGAATGTTTCAAAGTCGAACATGGCATAAACCACTTGATTAACAGTCAATAATGTGAACCATTAACAAGTGCGAGAGAAACCACCAATAATGACAATGGTTCTCAAGGTACTCCCAGTATAATCTATGAAGTGTGAATAGGTGATCTGAATTCAAACACTTGTAGAATTGTTCAATTGAAGGCCAATGACCCTATCATCGAAAGCGAGAACCCTGCCATTAAGGCATGCAGGCTTCAAGTACTGAAGGTTTCTAGATCAACTTCCTAGATAATGAGCTGAAGTCGATAGGAAGCGATCCATCATAGGAAATCCTACAACATGAAACATAGTGTCAAGTTTTGAAAATAGTTTGCAAGGATTGACTCAAGGATGGTTGACATGATTGAAGGCATAGAATTCACAAAGGGGTTTTGAACTAAGGTTGAACTTCTTTTGAACACATAACGACACGACAATGAATTGGCAGCATTTGACTTAATGACAATACCCAAAACCATGAAGACTTCAATGAGCTTTGATTAACTATAAGGCAAATGGATTTCCCAACCCGGACACGAGTGTGACAGAGTGTCGTGTTCAAGAGTGACATGCTACCTTTTAAAAAAGATAATGTTAAATGGACACCTTTTCCCAATTTTCAACCACCATTACTAGCAATTACCTCTTTATTTTTTTAAAGCTTGAGGAGGATAACATATGCTTGGACTATAAGCTCATCCTTTGGATGAGTCCATCGAAGTATTTTTAATGAGCCCTATGAAGGAATGGTTTTGTCCCGTTATTCTTAATGGGTCCTATACTTTTTAGTTTTTTACGAGTCCAGTAAAGGAGTAAATTGATGTCATTTTCTTTTAAGAGTTTGAAAAAGACACAAAAAGGAAACTCGTTCAATTCTTTTACCATAAAATTTTAGTGATCCCGGAGAAAGTAAAGCTTGACGTTTTTGAATTTTAGAGAGTCAGAAGAAAAACATAAGTAGACTCCATCAAGTTCTTTTTTGTCAATTTAGTTTCTCATGTCCAAAAAAGGATAAAATAATAGAAGAGATAACTCTATTGACCATGTTCGGTCAACATATACCTTTTTCGTAAACAATCCTAGCTCAGCCCGTAAAAGGGGTAAACTTATACTGAGTGGATGGTCACTCATTTACTTTTATGAGTTCGAACAAGCAAGTACTCGACAATTTTTTTGTTTGGAAAGAGTCTGAAAAGGGCTTAAAAGGAGACTCCATGATTTTTTCCTTTCATAATTTTTTAAGAGCATGAAAAGTGATAAACGTCTGCTAAAATGTCAAAATGATTCATCTTTGCTCCGTAACCGATATTGCACATTTAAAATCAATAACTCATCATAACTGCTCAAAAAGGTCATTTTCCCTCAAAAATGCTTTAAACATAAAAAATAATATTTTCTAGCTCCAAAATCCTTATAAAAGTGGGAAAAAGTAAATTATTTTCACCATTTGCATTTTTACAATTTGAGAGCAGAGAGAGGATTTTTTACCACTAGACTTCCAGGATTGATTCTAAGCCAACTAGTGGACGAAATCGTGCACCGTTTCTTCCAGGTAGAAGATCTCTCCTTAACTTAGCTTTTTATCTGTTTAGAATTTCATTTTGAGCTTTCATTTATTTCTTTAGAGAAATGATTTGTTAGAAAATGCACCCTCAGCCTTGCACGAGTTTTTTTCATTTTGGCCCATGCAGGCCAATAAAATTTTCCACACGAAAAGTCACGGCTTGCACAAAATTCTGCAAGAAAAAACCACGTAGTTGCGCCCTGTCCGTAAAAGGGTGGTTGTGCAGGCACCGAGGGTTTATTTTTAAACCATTTTTTAGCTAGAAAAAACATGAGATGAGTTTTTAAAATGATTCTAATTGCTTTAAAATGGTCATTTAATGTCATTTGATTACTCAAAATGGAGTTTAGGGGAAGAGAGCATGAAGCCAATGATTTGGAAACTTTTGTAGATCCAACTACCATGCAGGTTCTCAGTACTTGTGGCCTCCTGAAATACTGGCTCATTCCTGGGATGAAAGCTCAAGTAGATTTGATGATGTGGCTGGTAAGGACCTGGAATGTCCATGAACAATGCTTTGTGATTTCTAATCATTGTCTTACCATTGATGCCGATGACATCTACTTCTTGACTGCACTATCTCATCAGGGAGCCGATCTTTCACTATTCAGATCGAGGACGGGAGGAGATACTACTGATCGGTATCTACAATGCTTTTGCAGGGGTGAACCATGCAAGGATGGAAGAATTGACATTCAGACCATCGAGCTTTTACCCTTGAGGACCATTTCTTTCATTGTTTGAAAATTATGTGGCAGCGTTTCCCTTCATCTAGACACATGTGCACAGATGCACATGGTCGTGGAATGATGGGAATCCATTGTATACAACTGGTGCGTGGCAGTGGTGGTGAATATGAAGGGCTAGTTGACTAGGTGTAAGAATGGAAAACTGAAGAATTTCAGTTATGGTGCCATTCTTGTTGCTTTTTCCTTAGAGAGGGTTCCTATCCTCCAACCACAATAGATTTTGGCAGATGAGGGAGTTTCTAGCGATCCCCATATGATGAGGTGGGTTGTATTGATGGCATGCTATGGAGGTGATGGACTAGTAGTGAGGTATACGACATAGTTTTTTGACTAGTTAGGTAAGAAGATTGTTCTGATTAAGGACTTTCCATATGCCAGGATGGATTACAGAGGTGATCTTGATATCCCACTTCTAGCCAAAACTCAGTTGGGTGATCTAGGTAAGAATTCCTCATTTTGACATATTCCCAATTTTTTAAAATTTTATGTGTTTTGGGTCTTCAAAGGCTAATTATCCGAAATGCATGTGGCAGATGTGGGTCCAACCCTACCAGCCGGGCTAAGACGATTCGATAGATGAGGTGAGAAGCCTATAGTAGCTGCGACAACGAACCTAGAGGTAGAGGATATCTTGACAGAGTTGGAGCGCAACCTCGAGAGGTTGACTTCCAACATCCCATAGACTAGGACCGATGACATTCCACACACCTATCAGAGACATGTAGTTGGGGTTCCAAGGCCTCTCAAACGTTTTCTTCGTCGAGTTTCTGGTGCTATCATTTGTTATCATGAGCATCATCATGCTTCATTGTTCTAGTTTCTAGGATCACATACTTTTTGGTGTCAACATCTTCGGAAAATAAAAGGCCACGGGGTCTTATGTCCTCGGATGACATATTTGTAGACACACACACTTTTATACAATCTCTATTTAATGAAATATCTACTACTTTTTACCTATGTTTATCTCGATCAATCCATGAATGAATATTGTTTTTAATTTACAAATGTTGCAAATGTCTATTTAACACATGATTCGCCAATGCATTTGTCATTGTGTTTAAATATCTCGGAATGTGTTGATATTTGATGTAATAAAATTTCCTTTCCAAGAGACAGACTCATAAAAATACTCTTAACATGGTTGGACTCCTTACCGTATAGACATCATTTAAATGTAATACCACAAGCTGCGAATCTAACCTGACGATCAAACGCCAGATACCAAATGTGATGTTATCATCTAATAGCTCAGTGACTGCACTATATTCCACTATGTTGTTTGTTGTTTGACTGAGACATATTCCATGAATATAGACTAAATCATCACTGGGTGAATAGATATCCCAATATGCAAAGGATAAATTCTAAGTACTACGACTAGTTCCATCAGCAAAGCCAATGTAAGTCAGAGAGAATGTCGACATCTGCAAATCAAGTGTAAAAACGAGATATAGGAGAAGAAGAAAATGTAAAAAACGTTAACTGTCACACATACCTAAAAAAATGGTAAATAACGTACAGACCTTCACCAAAATTTTATGTAAAATATTGCTTTAGGTAAAGACCATTGCTGGGCTTTCCCAAAGGAATACCATCGTAATCAACCAACTCATAGGCACCTTTAGCTAATACGTGTTTTATGATATAAGGGCCATGCTACATGGCTTTGAACTACCCTACACCTAACTTGTCATGAGCTTGATCATAAACCAAGACTAGGTCACCTTCTAAATATGAACGAGGATTAACATTTTGATCATACTGAGCTTTGCCACATTTTTTGGTGAGCCTCGCTAGCCCGTACGACATCATGGGGATTTTCATCTAAATGAGCTAAATGTACAAAGCGTTCTTTGTCCGCAGAGGTAGCAGGTAATAATTCAATTGCTAGTTTTAGGGATAGTATTTCACATTCAATGGCTAATACTGCTTCCAAACCATAAACAAGTTGGAAAGGAGTAAAATTGATGGATGTTTTTAAAGTAGTATAGTAAGCCCACAGTGCTGAAAAGAGCATAGAATGCCAGTTTCCTTTATGCATACCAACTATTGTTTAATCATATTGGTTAAAACTTTATTAACAACTTCAACCTCGCCATTAGCTTGTGGATAATACAGAGTAGAGCTATCATGGTGAAGACCAAGTTGTTTAGATAGTTTGACCATCATAAAGTTACGAAAATGACTACCATGCTCTGTAACAATAGCTTGTGGGACACCAAACCGAGAAATCACATGATTGAAAATGAAACTATTGCAGTTTCATCATCGTCTCTATATGTAGGCATCGCCTCAGCCCATTTTGTAAAGTAATCAATTGCAAGGATAATATACCCTTTCCTCCCGGCTGAGTGAGGGTTACAAGTGGCAAAGTCAATGCCCATTTGGCCAAAGGATCGATAACTATGATAGGGTGAAGAGGAGCTGGAGGTGCTCACATTTTGCGATCATAGATTTGGAAATTATGGCATTTGCGGACTGTAGTAATGAAATCTTTAAACATTGACAGCCAAAAATATTTAGCACGTAATATATTTTGGGCAATAGCATACCCAGACATGTGACTACCACATGCTCTAGAGTGGCAATTATTTAATGTTTTTTTGGCCTCTTGAAAATTCAACCAAAGTCGAAATATAGAATCGGAACCATGAAGGTAAAGAGTGTCTTAATAATATTGTATTGTTGGAATTGGTATCGGATTTGATGACAATCTATTTTGGATAACTCGGGCCTAAATTTTTGTGTTTGGAGATATATAATGATGTCTCCATACCACAGATTTGATGTACTAATAATAAAGAGAGATTCATTAGCAAAATAATCTTCTGCTATAGTTTCTATATAAGTATGAGGAAAGTCACACAATAGTTCGACAAAAATCAAAGATTTCTTTGATTTGGATTTTTCGAATTCCAAATAAAACTCTTGTAAGATAACTATCCGCTTGGACTATTTTCCCCCTAGCAATTGATTAGTGAGAATGTACATCATAGGGTTGCAATCTGAAATGACAGTTGTTTTTCGGAGAAGTATATAATGACAGAATCATTGAACAACTTGCACAGCTGCCGAGGCTAACTTCTCCACATGTGTGTATTTAATCTTGGTTTTAGTGAGACTCCTACTCAAATAGTAAATCACATGTTCGCTACTAGAATCATCCTCTTGGACTAGCACCATGCCAATGGTGGCATTAGATGCAGCTAAGTACATAAAGTAATCTTGATGATAATTGGGTGGATGCAGTAACGACGCATTAGTCAGTGCATGTTTTAATGCATCAAAAGCTTTATCAACAAGCTCATCCAAAAAAAGTGGAATGTGTTTTTTCAAGAGTCGAGTAAAACCCTGGTTTAGTTAAGCATAATTGTGGATGAATCTACGCAAAAAGTTTTCTTTTCCTTGTAAAATTTGGAGTTAAGCAAGTCTAGAAGGAGTAGGAAAATTCAGAATTGCCTCTACCTTGAGGGGGTCGACACAAACTCCTTCTTTTGAAATGATGAAACCTAGAATCCAATCTAATTGCACAAAAAAAACACATTTGTGCATGTTAGTGTCAGTGAGTTCAGCCTGTCACTAGTGATCAAATATGCTCTTACAAGGTGTTGTTAGGATGTCAAGTCAATCTTTTTTCATTTCAGTGAGTTCATGGTGTTTGTTCTTCTTTTTAATTGTTTTCTAATGGTTAAAACATCTTTATCTACACGATATATCTTCTTTCTATGGATGCCTTATAGTGAAATAGACAGAATTATTGATCTCAAGCTCTGTTTATATGGTTTTCATGTTATGTTTGTCTTTTAAAAGCTAATGAACTCATGTTTACTTATGCTCATTAGTCTCTTCTAGACTTTCTCTTCTATACTACATTGACAATATTCCAAATACACCATGATCTTCTGCTATCTAGCTCATTTCCATATTTGCTTCTGCACTCCTACAACTTAGACCTATATGTGGCTCCAAACCCTAGTCTAGCAAACCCTAAATTCTAAATTTCACCAACACACAAACAATTATACATATCTAGCATAAAAATTATTTGCTTTAAAGTCATTTCAATGATAAAAGACTTTGAGAGATCCCTTTATTTCTCAGTAGGGCTAGCTAATGAGCTAAAGTGGTTTGAGGTTACCCTTCTCAATCTCCTTTTCATCCTAGGAAATTGTAAGGGACTAACATTTTTGGCGTCGTTGTCGGGGAACGAAATATCATATCTTCCCTGGGAAAGAACGACAAAGATCAGATCTGATTGCTAATGATGAACAGTGATCAGACACAAGAAAGGTTGTGCAACTTTCACCTGGAGACTCTAGTGTCAAAGAATCCAAAGGTTTAGAATTCTCATGGTGATTCCACTGTTCAAAAAACTGGTAGTTTGAAGAACTTCTTTGTGGCTTAATTGTTTTCAAAATGGATTCAACTTCTCAAAGGCATGCTCCTATGAATCGACCTCATATTTTTGGTTTTGTGAATCGTATTCCTTCCATAGATTGGCAAACTGATCTACCCAAATTCATAGATCGAAACAAGGATGAGGCTGTTCTACATCTAATTAAATTTCATTGGCACATACATAAGCTCAGGATTAATTTTCATGAGGATTGTTTGATGAAAATGTTTATGGCTACCCTAGAAGGAAAAGCAAGATCATGGTATGAAGGATTGAAACCATGTAGCTTATTCTCTCTTAAAGAATTCCACACAACATTCTTTGAGCTTTATGGAAAATCTCATCATTCATTCTTGTTTTTCGAAGATTGTTGTGAATCCTGTGAAAATTTCATTCAATACCTTGAAGAGAATTTTGGTGATGAAGAATGTCTAGATTATGAGATCATAGAGGCCCTTTATGAATATTCTTCCCAACATAAAATAATAGAGATTAGCTGATTTGATACAAAGGATCATTCGCAGCACACATCAACTTCTTCTTTTCTTGAAGATGAAACAAATTTGCATCCTAACGGTCAGGAAGAAATTGGTCCAAGTCAGAATTCTAAAATTGCATGTACAAAAAACTTAAAGCAGTGAACCATCTTATGACAATGATCACATACTTTTGCAAGGAAATAGTGAACAAGAAGTTGTTTTCCTTGATTTTTGTGACAATCAAATTGATATTCTTCCTATTGAAGCACATGAGGAATCAAATATACTTGAAGTGGTTTCTGCATTTAAAGTTTTCCATGAGCATCCAAAACCTTGTCTTTTGGATGAGAGGTATGAAGATAGTCATTCATTTATTTTTTCATATTGTTCTTTCTCTGAGTTTTTATTTCAAGATCAAGTTTGTGAAGACCAAGATGAGATTTCTGATGAAATGTATGAACAAGGACCTCTAGACATTCACCACTCATATGTCTCTCCAGCTCATCCATTTTCTGAAGCACTATTTCAAGGGAAGATTTGTGCAAATCATAATTTTGAAATGGCATGTGTGAAGATTTCAGACAATGTAATTATGGCAGAGAATAGTCATCCAAAATTGCAAGAAAATGATGAACAAGAGAGCAATGATAAAGGAGAGGTTGTTTTAGAGCCTCACGCACATGATGATCTTCTTCCAGGTAAAGAAAATGAGGAGTCTTTTGAAGAAGAGGAGATTGTCCCGAATCCTATGGATGTGCACATCTTTGCTATTGATGATATGGTTGCCTCAAATGCAGCTTTTCACGCAAAAACTTCCATTTTTCCTAATGTGAATGAAAAACTTTATGAACATTTTCATCCCGACAAAATATTTGCATTGGAAAATGAAGGGTGTGCTTGTATTTCTACTAAATTTCAAGGGAGTGTAACATTTTAGATTATTCAAGATCCTTTTACTAATTTGTTGCAACAATCTAGAAAGATGAAGTTTCTTGTATTTATGGATCATGAGCACATCTTCAGTGGACACTTGGAGTTGCCTAGCTTTTTTTTTGCTTTCTCGAGGAAAGTGCAAGCAAAATTCAAGTAGGTAGCCATCTGCTGGATTGGTTACACTGGAGGGATCATTACACATGATTGTATATACATCTTCAGTAGGTGGGCAGTTATCATCAGGATTTGAAGTCTGAGGTGAAGGCCCTAAGATCCTAATGGTCTACTGCCATAAGTAAATTCAGTCAGTATGTTTTTTATAGTTAAGTCAGTGAGTTAGTCAGTCAATTTTCAATTTGAGTTTATTCTTTGCATTCTGACTCCATGCCCAATGGATAAGGCTCTACGGTGTTCTTGAAACCTCCAAGGAGCTACCATCCCTGGCTGGAGCCAATGTTAGTGTCAGTCAGTTCAACCTATCACCGGGGATCAAATATGCTCTTACAAGGTGTTTTTAGGGTGCCAAGTCAATTTTTTTTCGTTTCAGTGAGTTCATGGTGTTTGTTCTTCTTTTTATTTGTTTTCTAATGGTTAAAACATCTTTATTTACATGACATCTCTTATTTCTATGGATGCCTTACAGTGAAATAGACAAAATTCTTGATCTCAAGCTCTATTTATATGGTTTTCATAGTTAGGTTTATGTCTTCTAAAAGCTAATGAACTCATGTTTACTTATGCTCTTTAGTCTCTTCTACATTTTCTCTTCTATACTACATTGACAATATTCCAAATACACCATGGTCTTCTAGTATCTAGCTCCTTTCCATTTTTGCTTCTACACTCCTACAACCTTGACCTATTTGTGGCTCCAAACTCTAGTCCAGCAAACCCTAAATTCTAAATTTCACCAACACACAAACAATTATACATATCTCGCCTAAAACATATTTGCTTTAAAGTCATTTCACTGATAAAATACTTTGAGAGATCCCTCTCTTTCTCGGTAG
Source organism: Pinus taeda (assembly GCA_000404065.3). Lineage (NCBI taxonomy): Eukaryota > Viridiplantae > Streptophyta > Pinopsida > Pinales > Pinaceae > Pinus > Pinus taeda. The sequence continues at coordinate 28,774 of APFE031498817.1, forward strand.
GGCTAGCTACTGAGCTGAAGTGGTTTGAGGTTACCCTTCTCGATCCTCTTTTTAGCCTAGGAAATTGTAAGGGACTAACAGTGCGGATTCAAGCGAATATTGTAGTGTGTGCACCTAATGAAAATTTCTTTCAAGTGTAATGGGTGATCCTTCCTTTTCATTGAATGAGTTGGTAGGTCATCTAGATAAGACTGGACAGTATGGTTGATATCGTGGAATGCATAAGCAATGGCTCTATAAAAAGTCGTGCCAACATTTTTTAGGCCAAATGGAAGTTTGCGATAAGAAAAAGTTCCCCATGGGCATATAAATGTTGTTTTATATTGATCGGAAGGGAATATGCGTATCTTATTGTAGCCAGAAAAATCCATCCATGAAGGAAAAAATTTCATTTCCGACATAATCATCAACAATTTGGTCGATATATAGAGTTGGATAATTGTCCTTGGGACAAGCTTTATTAATATTTCGGTAATGAACGCATACTCGAATAGTTCCTTGTTTTTTATTAACGGGCACAATATTTGATACCCAATCAGTTAAAGCAAAGGGCTAAATGAATCATGCTTTCAACAAATTTTCAACCTCAGTTTTGATAGCAACATCTTTTCATGGATGTATAGGACACAATCATTTTCTAACTGTCTTAGCATCTAGATAAGTTTTTATTTCATGTACAACTATGCTAGGGTTGATTCTTGACATTTTTTTGTACGACCAGGCAAAGATATCACAAAATTCCTGAAATAGGGCTTTGTAAGTTTGAATCTCTTCTAAAGAACAAGAAGCTCCTATATGAATATTTTCAGTTATCTCGGGTTTCACTAAGATGTCTATAGGTATCATTGTCGATATGTTCCCTAAATTCTATTCAGAATTCGAAGAAAGGGTAGATATTGGAAATTGAGGATCACTAAGGGTCTTAGATGAAAACATAGATGAGAAATTATTCTCAATTTTGTCAAATGGTGGCAAGAATGTTGAACGATGATGAGTATCGTTCCATGGAATTTCATCCAAGGTCATAACTTCCATAATCCCTTCATTAGTTAAAAAATTTGTGTTAAAAGGATCAGGCATAGAGATTGGTTCCAAACATGACAAATGAGAATATTCATCAATAATCATATTCATTTGATTGTCTTCATACATTGATGAGTTGGAAAAATACTGAATTGCCTCATAAGATAACTCAAAAGGGCTACGAGGCATTTCATCGCCATATAAGATCATTTCTGATTCTGAAGGTACTTTCCACGAATCTCTCAATTCAAAAGTACTTGATGTAATCATGTTAATCTATGCTTCATTATGAAGGAAATGGGTGGAGGGAATGTGAAAGTTCCCATCAAAGACGAGTCTTTGAGAAGACCAACACCAACTTCTTCATATGGAGTGGTTGATTTTTCAACAAATGGGATACTACCAGTGGAATTAGGGTCTAAGGTATAGTATGATAATTGGTCTACTTTCACAATTCTTCCTTTGTGAAGAAACATAATCATCCTAAAATATGACGAGACTATTGCCACCATGGCATAAGTCCAACTCCAACCAAGCAAAAGGTTATAGTCAAGTTGAGCATCAACAACCTCAACATCTATAGCAACCGTTTTGCCTCTAATTTGATTGGAAAATCATTTAAAATTCCATACGTACGAAAACCTCTTCCATTGAAGGATTTCAAAGTCATGGGAGATTGATTGATTGTCAGAGAACCCAAAGCTTTCCAACATGCAATGGACATAATACATGTTGATTGTCCTTCGTAAATCACTGTTCAAACACTCATCGAGTTTTGACATGAACTGGTATCTAGAAAGCGAGTTTGTTGGGTTGTGTTATATTCCTTCCACGACTAGCCCATGTAGTTAACCAGGGGCTTAGAGGGGGGGCAGAGCCCCCCTTCATTGCGCCAATTGTGTAGCGGGGGGGGTCACAAGGGGTTTTAGGTGTACCCGTAACCCCACTTTATGGGGTCCGGGGTAGTGCCCAGAAAATTTTGGTTTTGGACCCTATGTTAGGTTGGGCATACCCACCTATGGTTTTGGGCATGATTTTCGCACATATTTTTTGGACGGGATGGTTTTCGGTCAATGGTTTTGGACGCGATGGTTTTTGGTCCATGGTATTGGATGCTTTGGCATGTATAAATATGTATTATAACATTGAAAGGAACATAATGAAAAATCAAGCTGGTAGTCCCAGTTTTGGGATCCAGGGGAAAATATCTGTGTATATGTGTTTTATGTGTTATGCTCTTGCATTTTTATTTTCTGTGTTTAAGAATTCATATGCAGGTAATTTCTATACGAGGTTAAAACCTACACAGTTGGTGTGGGAAACACAAGACATGATTTTCGAGATCGAAAACAATCAAATTGGAGTCATGAGGATCTACTACTCATATGGTTGATAATAATAATTTCCTTTTGTTGGGCAAGTTTGCAGCACTTCAAGAGTAGACATTGTCGAAGGTGACATAACCAAATTTTCGACAATGTTATAGGTCTAGGTAGCCCTAGCATGAGGATTAAAGGCTCAATTCTGAATCATACCATTAGGAGGTGGATGAATTATCATATTAGGGTTTGTTTTTTCAATATGCAATGGTTCATAAGAAGGAGGAGTAAATGTGGAAGTTTGCCAAGTGGACTAGAGTCATCTCCATCTTCAACAAGACTCTTTGACGTGCAATCTTTTGATCTCGTTGCTATCATAACTTTGGAAGACATCATCATGGTATCTGCTGATGCAGATGAGGAGGATTGGTTGTGAGAAACCATTTTACTGTGTTGGGGAGGAAAAGGATCCTTCAAAACAACGAGTGTGGGTGAACTTTTGACGAATTTGGAAACTTCGACAAGATGTGGGCACTCCTTGGTGTAATTATATTCTTCACAAATTAAGAAAGGATACTGAGGTTTCCTCTTTTCATCAAATTGTTAGCTCTTGTTAGATTTCTCCTTAGAATGAGTGTCTTGTTTAGTTTTTCCCTTCCCCTTTTTCTTATCTTTGGATTACTTACCCTTGCCAATAGATGACTCCATGACGTTAATTTCTAAAGCAATTTCAGGAAAGGATCTTCTTCAGGTGAATCATATAGAGGCAAAATATGAGTTTCCTTAGAATTTTTCTTTTTGTTCTTAGATTTCTGGCTCACAAAACCAATCATGCCATATGCGACATTTGATCCTATAAGAGTTGGATTAGTTTGACTAGGTCGAGATAAATTTGGGATCTTTTCATACAAAGTACTAGACTGAGTATAAACAAGATCAAGGTATTGGGCACGAGAAATTACCTTCTCTATAGTTACAACACCCCCTTTGGCCACATATTCAGTTATTACTGGTAAAAGATATTTTATGAACCATTTGGCCAGAATCTGGTCTGGAACATAAACTTTAACTAGGCGATGCCATTGTCTCCATTCGTGAATGTGATCTCAGATATGGGTTGGCGTTGACTGTTTCAAAGAAGTTAAAAGTTTAGTTCCATTATCATATCGAATGAGCAACTGAAAATGGGTAAAAAAAAGTTGTAGCAAGGGCGTTAAATGTACTGAAGGAAGCACGTGGAAATTCTACATACCATTTGGTTGCCGAACCGGTTAAGGTTCATTGAAAAATTCGTAATCTAATAGAACCGTCGATTAATGAGTTGGACGCACACCAAAGATGATAAGTCATAACATGTTTGGATGGATCTTCACCCGACTTACCTTCAAACTTAGGAATATCACTAGGCAACTTAGTAGGAATGGCTAGCCAAAATGGTAAATAAAAAAGTGGATCATTAGTTAACCAAGAGAGGTAAGTAAAATCCAAATTTGCAATGAAGGGAAATTGTCGGTTAGGATCCTAAGATGGATACTGATAACCTTGAGGGATGAGTCCCATACCGGGAGGAGGATATCCAGGATAACATGGGATAACATGAGCAGTTGGAATCTTCATACCTCTTGGATATCCAGGATGAGCCATACCATATTGCGGTTGTATAGGTTGTTGAAATGTATGACTTGGGTATGGTTGATTCTGAAAAGGGAGACTCTAACCCATTTGACCTTGAATGAACTGTCCTTGAAAGGGTTGATTTTGCAAAGGTTGAGATTAGAGAAACTGAGTTTGAAAAGATGGTCCTTGAACAAACTAGCTCTAGGGTAAACCTTGGAAAGGTGGCCCTTGAAACGGTACTTTCATATATGGGATGTTAGGATGTACAACAGGTATTTGGGGTGTTGATGGAATGGTAGGAATGGATTGAACACCAAATACCTGAGGTAAAGACTGAACAAGGGGTTGCATAGTAACCTGTGATGTAAGCGGGACTGTTACCTGCAATACTCCTGGAATGGGAGTTTGAGGCAAACCTGAACTTGGATTCTGAACAATCGTTGGGACATCAGACTACACCAATGTTTGAGGAATACTCGAGATAGGACGTTGAAGTGGTTGTTGGGTAGCTGTCAATGGATTAACCTGGACAATTGGTTGGACTTGAAAATTCATACCTTGAAAAGGCATTTGTTGTATAGGTTGTCCAAGAGGTTGAACAGGTTGATACAAAGGCACTTGAGAAGTAACTAGAATTAACTGTTGATTTAACGAAGGGTTCCAAATTGTATTCATTCCAGGGTAAGGAATTCCAATGGGAGGTTGAGGCATAACAGGTTGACCAAAACTAGTTTGAGGCATTTTAGAATAATTAAGGAAATTCCTGGTAGGGGGTTTCCCCCCAATTATGGGGTAAGATCCACCAAAAGGTTGTCCTCCAGGTGGAGGATATGATGGTTTCTCCTAAGCGGGTAATAACCACCTGGTGGGTTCGTTTGTGGATTACCAACATTACCATAAATCATATTAATAAATTATTTAGATGTCAAACCTTCATTGGTAGGGTTAATTACACTAGTTGACATGTTTGAAGATGAGTTTGAGGAAGAAGATCCTGAATAAGCTCCCACAAGAGAGTGATATCCAGGTGGTAGAAAACCACCATATAATGTTGACTCCAGAGAAGTAGAAAACATGGATGTATCTAATGAGGTACTTCTAGAAGCCATCATAGACCAGTCAAAACTTGGTACGGTAGAATAAGGAGTTGTGTATCACAGAATCCCTTGTTCCAAAAAGTTCGATGGTGTGAAATACTAAGGGTCAGGGTGAAGAGATCTAAACAAAATCTCTAGGATATTTGTAGGTTCACTGGTAAAAACTATGGGTTCTTCCTCTTCGCCTGAAACAAGTTCTTCAATGGAAATGAGACCAAGTGTTAGGTCCTTATAATACTAGTGATTCCCCCATTACTATTGTCATTGTATCCCTTACTGTTATTGTTGTGCCCCTATCATTCCCATATTGTTATTATTATGCCCCATAGAAGCCCACTATTGTTATTTTTATGCCCTTATATTATTATTGTTAGGTCGACTTTGGTTATATTGTGACCCTTAGACTCCTATATATAGAAAGGAGGTTTTGTCATTTGACTCATCCAAGAATTTTTCACTTGTGTAATGTAAATGAGGCTTCCCCCTCGAAGAGGATGATTTCTAAGTTGTTGATCTATCTTTACTATCTTTTTATGAGCTAGTTTCATAACATTTGGTATCAGAGCTTTGGATTCTAGGGTTTCGTTGCTCTAAACACGTCTTCATGGAATTTTTTCTATGACTTTTTTCTACGATGTTTTAGAAGTTAAAAAAAAACCCATTTGAGAGGAAATTGTTTTTAACCTTGGGTACAAATTACAAATCTTGTCTCTCTATATTTTCAGAGCTATGACCCGTAGAAGTTAGGGTTTGCACAAGCTCCATAATTCCATATCAAATTGGTCATCGTGGAAGTTTCTCTATAATTTTTTTTCTACTCAGTTTTAGATTCTGAAATTAAAAACCAGTTGAGCCAAAATCTTGGTGAAGCTCAAACTAAAAATTTCATATTTTGATTCGCTACATTTGCGGAGATATGATCCATGAAATTTAGGGTTTCTGCAGGCTCCCGAATTACATCCCAAACAGGTGACCTTGGAAAAATTGTCATAACTCTCTCTCGGAACATCTGATTCAAATTTCGTAAGAAGTGACAGAAAGAAGATAGATTATCGTTTGTTGGCTATCATTTTTAGAACTTAAGCTCGAAATAGTGACATGTGGCACGTAGTACAAGTTTCCTCTATTGAACCAAGTTATAATCTGATCATCTTGGGAGATTTGGCATAACTCTTCATTGGATAATCTAATATTGATCAGACTTGTGGGATTAGAAAGAGGACTCAGAGAGTTACTGCAAGAATAAATTTCAAATCTTGGAGATTCGAAATCACAAAGATACAATAGATTCAATATCGAGCTCCTACAAAGTGAAAAAATGTGTGTAGTTTTTTTAACTTTTTGCATAAATTTGGTTTGAAAAATTAGTTTGAAGGAATTCAAAGGGCATAGTGAAGAATTATTATCATTAATTGATGCCCCGAAGAAAGAAAATGGAAACACCTAGAAAGCAACCTGAAAGCTCTAGCATGAGTCATGAAGAAGAGGAAGAAATGCAACATGATATACTAAAATTACGAGACCAAGTGAAACAAAATTCACTCGCACAAAAAGTAACAAAAGCTAAGATCCATGGTTTAAAGAAAGATGTAAAAGATAAGATGTATGGCATGGAAGCTAAGATGGATGGTTTAAAGAAAGGCATAGAAGCTAATATGGATGGTGTGGAAGCTAAGATGGATGATTTAAAGAAAGGTGTGGAAGCTAAGATGGAATATTTGAATACAAATTTGACAACATTTCTACAAGAAATGATTACTAATGGTGAAAGGGTAGTAAAGAAAACTCATGATGAGAACAAAATAAATGTTAATCATGATTTCATAGACTCTAACGTTGGATTGAAGACCCACCATGTTCTAAATATTTATATGAGGAAGTTTGATGGCAAGGATCCCATAACATGGATACTATAGATGGATCAATTTTTTTATCTCAATAATGTGCAAAACACACAAACGTTATGCATTGCAACTTTATATTTGGAACCAAATCTGTTTGTATGGTATTAATGGCTTTTCTCTCGTAAACAAATTGTCACTTGGGATATTTTTACAGATGAAATGATAGCACATTATGAGGATAGAAAAAGCAACACTTTTTTTAGCCAATTGATAAATCTCAAACAAAAGGGTTCAATGATGGAGCACATTGAGGAATTCCAAAAATTTAATATAAGGGTAAAAGTAGTCCAAAGGAGCATACGATTGATGTGTTCGTAGGGACTTTAATGGATAACATCCAACATGAGGTTCGCCTTTGGGAACCTGATTCATTAGAGAAGGCATTCGGGTGGGCAAGAAAAATGGAAAGCAAAATTATGGTAACAAGGAAGCCTACCACTCACGATCATAAAGATGGAAATGTTGTTGCCCCTAGCCATCCACAACCTACAGGGTTGACACCACAAAAATTGGAAGAAAAAAGAGCAAAAGGGCTTTGTTATAGTTGTGATAACAAATACACTAAAGGTCATAAGTGTGCTGAGAAGAAATTATTTTACATAGATTGTGAAGAGGAGGAAGAAAAGGAACAAGGAACGTCAAAAGAAGAGGATATACACCAGGAACAAACCCTAGAGAAATAAGAAATGAATCTAACCATATCTTGTAATGCATTGGCTAGAATTACCACTCCTCAAACTATCAAGACAGAAGGGCATATCAAGAAGAAAAAGGTAATAGTGTTGATTGATTTGGGTAGTACCCATAATTTTATTCATTGTAAGATAGCCAAGGAATTGAATTTCTTCCTATATCCAGTACTAGAGTGTCAAGTGATGGTTGCAAGTTGAGGAACCATAAATTGCTCAGGAAAGTGCCATAATATCAAGCTATCCATGGGAGAATATGTATTAAATAGCCCAATGATTTCCATTCTAATGGGTGGTACTGTTGTTGTACTAGGAGTCCAATGGCTACAATCCTTGGGTACAATAGCTTTTAATTTTCAACAAATTTTCATGAAATTTTCTTCATAAGGAAAGGAAGTTGTATTAAGGGATATCGCAAGGAAACTGGGAAAGATAATCAGCTCTAACAAAATGACAAAGCTTCTAAATAAATAACAATGAGGCATAAGTGCACAATTATGTTCACTAGAGGTTCCCACATCAAAATCATCTATTTCTCCAGACCTCCAAAAAGTCTTGGACAATCATTCCAAGGTATTTGAGACTCCCAAAGGCCTCCCACCTATTCATGATCATGATCATGCTATTCATTTGATTCCAGGAAGTGTTCCTCCAAACATCAGGCCTTACAGATATTCTTATGCCCAAAAGAGTGAAATTGAATGTATGGTTGTAGAAATGCTAGAGGTTGGTATAATTCAACCTAGTCAAAGTCCTTTCTCTACTCTAGCAGTATTGGTCAACAAGAAGGATGGATCATGGTGCATGTGTCCAAATTATAGGGAGCTCAACACGCTGACTATTAAAGATGAATTTCCCATTCTTGTTATTGATGAATTATTGGATGAATTGCATGGATCAATTTACTTCACCAAGTTGGATCTTCGTTCAGGATATCATCAAATCAGAATGAAGATTGAAGACATGCAAAAAATAGCATTTAGAACTCATGAGGGTCATTATGAATTTTTGGTCATGCCTTTTGGCCTTACCAATGCACCTTCTACATTTCAAGGTTTGATGAATTCCATTTTCAAACCTTCCTTAGAAAATTTGTGTTAGTATTTTTTGATGATATACTAATCTACAACAAGTCTT
>APFE031498817.1:41741-55388 GCA_000404065.3 Pinus taeda
AGTAGCTTAGTCGAACTGTCGTCTTTTGATTTGGAAGTGTCGCAAGTGTCGTTTTCAGTCAAAGAAAAGAATCCTACTCTTCTTGATGGTCGATTACACTGTTACTCTTGTATTTTATTTGAATTAATAGTATTTCGAGTGTTAAAAGCAGTTTTCAATTCAAAATCACAACGTGTCGTCATAGTCTTCCTTTCATCTTTTGAAGAGAAAATTGTTAGTACTGTTGATTTGAAAAAATAATTCAGATTTGTACTCAACATTCTTTTTGTCATTCACACATTAAGAAAGCGGAAAACAAATACATGCATGTGCATTTGTATTTAGACTGCTTGTTGATTTTGATTTAGGATAGTGCATCTAGTGTGTGCTCTCTACTCTATGTTGAAAGAATCTCGATTCTCTTTCCTTAGTAGCTAGGATTTTCATTGCAAAAAGAAGAGTAAACGACTGTTTATCATCTTAGATTGCATTTTAGGAATTGTATATCTACATCACACAGTGAACCTTAAAGGCAAACTTCTTAAGAAATATCAACTATAAAATAAATTCAATGAACATAAAAACACTTTGGAACCTAATGCACAACATTTAGAAGTCTAGGCTAGAGATGTATTCTGGCATCGTAAAGCCTAGTAACTATCGCTTTCATCGAAGGTTGGGTGATTCCTCCTCTTTGAGACGACAAGTGCCAGTACGGACTCGTGCTCCCACATACCGTCAAGTATATATTGGGGGACCATAATAGGTTATATCCTTTATCCTAAGGAAGCCGTGTCTGCCACCCTATCGATCGCAATGCACTGAACACATCATTCGAGAAGATTGATTGTCGTACCTTAAAAATTATTCTGCAGTTTTGCGATTGGTTTTGTAATACCTCTATTTAGGTTTCTAGAGTAATCTCTTTAATTCTAAGACTCCTTAAAAGGAAAGGTCCATCTAAGCACTTGTCACTTCAGGCTCATTAAAAGTCGAAGGTGACTAGAGTCATCTTTAGCTTTTTCTCGACTCTTAAAAAATTAAAAAGCAAGTTGTGTCAAAGCGTCATAAAATTTATTTTAATCGGAATAACGTCATTGTTCCCTCGTTGATATTAGGTTGAGAAAGTGGAGTCCACCAACCAAGGATTTCCACTTGGGGGAAATCCTATCCCTTTCTCCTCTTGGGGAGATGTTGGTGCACCTCACATGGCCACATTGTCCCTTCCAAGACTGACAATTGGCCTGCCAGTATGGCTCTTCTCAACTTCTGTCGTTCAAAGCACCGTGATTCCTGAGAAATAAAATCAGCAACCTGATGATACTAAAGTTACCCCCCAACCTTCTACTTCATTCATTTCTCCCTCTCCACCTTCCTCTTTGCTTGATAAAGTTGGTAAAACTAAAAACCAAGTAGCTGAGAAGAAGAAGAAGGAGCCAATGGCCAAAAGGGGCAACCATACATCATCTAGCAAAAATCCACACACTGCACCGTCTAGGCCTAAATCTCCTTGTGTCATTTGCAAAGGGGACCACTATCCTTGAGATTGTCCTTGCATGCCATGGATCTTAAGGGACGGGTCTCCCCACTTGCACAATTCGGTGTCCTCAACCTCTGACGATCATGTTGAAAGTATTCCATCAACTAGTGAAAACGAAGTCACTAGATAGAGAAGAAGATCTGAAATTCCTTGTAGACTGTGTGAGGACGATCATGCCATCCACTGTTGTCCCTTCCTAGACGAAGCTAAAAGAGTCTTGGATAACCGTCCTGCTTCACCGCTACAACTTCCTCCTGGATACAAGAAACTCTTGCCGAGTCCATCGCTAGTTGAAAATCCGACTGACACCCCTTTGAGGTTGGTCAAAGCATGTATCATTAAATATAAACCCATTGAGTCCGCATCAAACCAAAGTCAACAGGTCGAGACGGCAGTTGACCCAGTTTTGTCTTCAGAAGGTCCATCCTCAGATGATACAGTCACCAAGGAGAATGAGAATGACACCGTTCAAATTCTCTTCGTAAACACATACTCCGATGAACATAGGGGCAACCTACCCATTCCTTTACTGCAGGAAGGAAGTCTTTTAGAGTCGTATCCGGCCGTTATTCGGTCCCACCTCCAAGCAACCTAGTTGTTTCCTTCGACTGAAATCTACTAGGCATACCTCGTCTACCATCTAATGTACCATTCTAAATCATTGTACAAGCTTACAGAATGGTCATGGTCAGTACTGTTATCACAAAATCCAGCACTGAGGGGCTGCGGATCAAGTAGACTCTGTGTAACTGTTTCAGACCAATCTTTTGGCTAAGGATTAGCCTCCCTAGCCTGAGAGGGCTCTCTCAAGAATAGTTATTGATTTTGATTGTTGATAAGAGGGCTAACTCTTGTGAAGTACATTTAATAAACATGTTGGCTGGACAGACATTACAAAGACTTCCATTGGGCTTATGGAGTCGATCATATTCAGTAAGATATAACACTGCTCATGCATAGAAGTCAGGGCATGTAATGTTTAAATACTCAAACATCATCTCATAGAAACCTCAGCTTACAAATACACACAGGAAGTCAGAGCAGCATAAGTGAATTCTGAGTGATTGTGTATTCATACAACTGTAAAAAAATTAAACATAAAGCAAAACCACATGTCTTGAGCATTTGAAACACCGTATGAATCTTGAGAAGATAAGCAGCAAATTATATTACTAAACTGAGTTTTTTCACAAGCCAAAGAAATACTCTATTTTTTCAAAATATCCAACCCACATTACATAGATGTTTAAGCTATATATAGCATCCTTATTCTAACTAATCGATATTCCTCCTCCAACATGAGGGGAATTCGATTCTGCATATGATGACACCTACTAACTTTTAACTAACTAATAATTACAGCTGACTAGTAATTGACAGCACTGGAATCCTAAAACAATTAAAATTCTAATTCTACTAGATCTTCTATACTTCTAAATCAAATAGGACTCAAATTCCATAACAGCCTTGATCTTCAATCATTTTCATTCTCTGACATCTGGAGTAAGGTTGAGATAGCTGTGATGCACCTTTAATGCTCCATGTTTGTCTTCAATGACACATCTTTTCTGTTACCCTGAAACATAGGCCCCTGTTTGTCGGTCCTTGATGTGCTGTTCCATTTTGGTCGTCCAACACTAGAAAGTAGATAACTGAGATCCAGTTGTTGATTCTTCATGAGGGATATGCGCCTTGGTCTTAGCAAATCTGTTCTTCCAATAATATCCTCTGACTTCGCATAACCCAGCTATGCAAGAATACTTCTAACCTCTTCTGCAACATACAAGAAAAAATTAATCAAATTTCCAGGTATACCAGGAAACCATGGCCGCAATTCCTCTCTCTGGCTTCATAGTTCTTACAATCCATGCATTTGCAATCTTCTGAGCATAAGATATTTGCTTGGAAACATTCGCAATACTTTTTTCAAACATCCAGACTTCTAAAAGACTTTGGTAACCGATACAATGGCATCTTGGAGCCTGTCAAGAACATTTTTACAGTTGATATCGCTGAGCAGGTTTTCTTTACAAGTATCCTTCAAATCACCGATGCCATATTTATCTGCTGCTCGAAGCAGAGCCAACAAAAGTATCTAAACTATCTAATCTCAAATCCATAGATATCGACAGTCTTCAATAAATTTGGATCTCGATAAGACAAGTAAGAGAATACACCTGAATGGGAGTCAAAATCACAAAAACCTCCATAGGCACCACCACTGACACGTACACGATCCCACAACCATGTATTCCCAATGTACTTGGAAATGACATGTGCACTACCATTTAGTCGATAACCAGTTTCATATATATTTGCTGCTTTTCCAACATAATTAACCTGAGTTGGAATCAGAAGGGCTTCATTGAACGGAGAAAGGCGATTGTCCCAGGAAGGGATCTTCAAGGTATTAGTCTCAGGGAGAGCACTGAGAAAATCTGCTACATGTTGCTCAGCATTTGCAAGATTCTTTTCATCAGCTGTCAGGTTCATCAGTACCTGTTTCCTTGAAAATATGCTACTATGTATTTCCTCAAGTAAACCTGCAACTGTCGACCAGTCTTCTTCTACTTGTTTTTCAAGGTTTCGTAGAAACTCCAAATAGCTGAGACCACCCATTTGTTCACCAACCCATCCTGCAATGTTTAGCTTTGCATCCATTCATGACGCAACTATGCTGTGGCCACTTCCCGTTATACGACTTTCCATTCTTGCTTTACTTTGTGAAACAAATTGCTTGAAGCATTGTTGGTCTGAGAATTGAACATCCTGAAGAACCATACGAACCAAGCTGAAAAGTTGATTGACCCGCCCTGCCATGGCCTTTCCACGAACAATGATGTGGCTTGATGGCTCTACTTTTCCTCTAACTGAAGAAGTGGATGGATAAACTGAAATCCCTCCTGTCTTTCTTCCTATCAACTGGTTCAACTACACAAAATCCATGTCTTTCGTACCCATCTCCAAGAGTGATTGACAAAACAATGGCACCAATAGAAGAAGACTTGGCTTTAAAGGATGCATATCAAAGACAACCTCTGCATAGAGAACATCATTCGTAAATATACCAATCCAGCTTCTTGAAGAGTTAGACAAATTCAAACCAAAACCAATATATTCTGCAAGGGTCATTTTCCTATCCATCTGAATGCAATGACTATAGGCTTTTATCTGACAGTCATCCTTGGCATGAGACCGTTCACTCTCAAACTGGAAACCTTTCTTCTATTATACACCTGTGTGCTTTCCTTCTTATAATTGGCACCTTTTTCAAAAGCCACAGGATTAGTGGTGTTAATGATGAACTTGGAACAGCACTGATTTTTATACGGGCACCGTGTTTGGTTTTTTTTTTCTTTTTTGGATACTGATATTAAGACATTATCAACCTTCTCAATTCCATATTGGCAAATATGCTTATCTTTTGAGCTTGACAATCCATTCCATTTAACATGTTGAAACATGTCTACCTTTTGTTCCCTTCTCAGCAATAACTGCAACACGCGCCAGTACCACGACACCTAACGATCTAAAAACACAGCGGACTCCGATAAGTCTGCTAGCTGGGTGAGATTTGCTATGTATTCAAACAAATCCCCAATTTCGTAGCGCAGCCAGTGCAAAATATGAATTATGCGCTACGAAATCACTTGAAGCATGTTGCGCTGCGAAACTGCTGAAAAAGGTTTATGTGCCTTTGGCAAACAATCGAACTGATGTGAACAATTTAGAACTTTTTCTTGAGTGATAACAGGTACCATCATAGATGAAGGGGATTTTGTGAGTATCCTTTCCTCAACTGCTTGGAAAGTGCTTGGTTCACCATCACTTCTACCTGAGATGCGAAATCTGATAGGCTTCGACAAAGGAACTAGTCGACTGTTAGGGATCCTTCCAATTTTACCTATAACTTTGAAAAGGAAAACCGTCTACCTAAATGTAATGGTGGTCCAAGGACCTTTAGATTACAATCTACTCCTTGGGCGTGACTACATTTATAGCATGGGAGCCATTGTCTCCTCGCTCTTTCGAGTAATGTGTTTTCTGCATGAAGGCAGAGTGGTCCAGCTCATAGACCAGCTTTCATTTCTCGGCTCACACATAGATAATAGTCAAATGCCATCCCTAACTGATCTCTTTACGCAATGAATGTCTCATCAATCTCCAGCCCATCCACCTGATGAACGCGAGTAATTTGGTGATTATGACTGAAACCCAGGGGGCATGCACCCTAGTCTACTTTGGTAGGAAAACCCTATATATAAGGCAGGTTTCTGCGTAGGTATATTACTAGTCTGACTATCCTGTCCGTTTAGGAAAATGGATCAGACTGGAAAAGAATTCCTCCGTCAAAAGGTATGCCTTTCCCGACAGAGCAAGTGCTTTGTCTGCAAATTGAAGGGTAACCTGGAAACTCTACTTCATTATACCTGGGGGCATGCAAACCTTTTTGCATGAAAGTGAAAAGCGACCATTTATTTTCTTAGTTTATAGGTTCTTAACCCTTTAAACTCATAGGATTGGTCATTCCTAGATTACATAATGAAAGGATCTAGAGCAAAGTTTCGAATGGTGCAATCTCCCTAAAAATTGAACCTATCGATAAGACATCCTTATTATACGATTGGCACAAGCAGTTTTACGCAAAGTTCAAGCTCGTTAAAAATTAAACCTAGCAATGAGCAAATGTTCCACTAGAGTTTAAGCTCATTAAAAAATGAACCCACCTCCGGTAAATAACCATTGTGAACGCAATGTCATTAGATTTTGAGCCTTGGTCGTGTTCTTACCATCACCTCCACTCTGTTTTAGCCGATCATATGCCTCCATTTGATTGTTTACCCTTTTTGAGGAACAACTGCGACAAGTGATTCTGTTAGCTATCTTCTTCACACTATCATGATTAGAAAGTTCCAAACCTCACCTGGAACTAGTTGCTACCTGAAAATATCACTCTTTCCTCAAAAAACGAGTCTCCTTTAAGCTCTTTTCATCTAACTCGTAAAATATGAAAAGATTGCCGAGCAATTGGCCTCTCCAGCTCATTAAAACGATTGGAAGTGCTATCTCTCCTCTAGATTTTAATCTTTTTGGACCTGATGGATCATTACACAAAAAGATCGAGCGCTTGTCTTGTTTGGCTCGTTAAAACTATATAAAAGTCATCCCTTTCATATTGTTTTATACTTTTTTGGACTTAAGGGATTACATGACGAAAAAGGATTGCCAGATTGTTCTTTCCGTCCCTTTTCAGGCTCTCTAAAATTGAAAAAGGACCGAGTTATCTTTGTCGTTAAACTCGTTAAAACCAATAGTGACAAACTTTTCCATGCAAACAAGAACGAGTTTCACTGTCGCTAGGCTCATTAAAACATAGCAACGGGTTTGCCTAAAGGGAAAATTATAGAACAAGCATATGTTATCCTCCTCAAGCTTGACAAAAATAAAGAGGTACTGGTCAGCAATGACTAGGGAAAAATTGGGAAGAAAACTTGAAGAAACTTTATTGGTAGCAAGTCACTCTTGAACATGACACTTTCACTCCATCACCATGATTAACTAGGGTTGGGTTATTTTGTTCACCAGTCATATTACCATTGGTCCATCGTACCATCCATTTTTGGGGTTAACGCTACCAATCCATTTCAGTTTCGCTGATATGTTTAAGAGAAGTCGCTCAGAGAATTCACCAACCCATCTTGTGTCTCATCCGTTGCAATACCTTCATCCTTCATTCTTTCATGGTTGCCACCCTGAACCCTGCATCATTATATTGTTTTCACCTCCACAAAATTATTTTCTCCTTTTCTTGTCGTAGATGTGGGATTCATTAATGCCCTCCTACCATGGATCACTTCTTGTTGACATCAGCTCATTATCTAAGAAGTCAGCCTAGGAACAACCCTTTCAATACTTTGAAGCTTGCATGCCTCAATGACAAGTTTCTCACTTCCGGCGATAGGTTTACATCAATGGCCTTCGACCGAAATATTTTGCGTGCTGTTCGATGCCAAGTCCCATTTTCACACCACGTGAATTGTACTGTCATACTTTGAGGGTCATCATCATTATCGATGATTCCTCTCGTGCCTATTAACAACTTACATCATTGGCTGGTAATCAAGCGATGTCTTTCCATGTTCGACTCCAGATCATCTTTTCACATGGATCGACTTGAACTTCGGGTGAAGATTGAAGGAGTTTGAAGACCCCAGATCTAGTTTCATCCATCCGGGCTGTGATATATTTAGGAAAATAAAGACATCAAATTTACATCATTGCTGCACAGGTAATCATCCAAGCCAAAGGATGATGGCTCTACTAGAATCATCATTCTGCCACACAGACGGTTGTCTGTCCTATGTACATGAAAATGAATCTATAAAGCTGAGCATGGGAATGCCCGCCTCCGCTAGATCATGAAAATATTATGAAGATAATGTATTGTATTGTATCTTATTACAGGTTACCTTCCAGTTCGAAAAACCTTGGATCCTCATGATAAAGCATTTCACCCGACATCAAAAGATTTACGACCTCATAATTTAGGGGGCAACTATTATAGACATATTTGGGCACTGCAAATCCAATCACATATGTCCATAAACCAAGGGATTCTAAGTCCCTAAAAGTGTTGTTTCATACCCTAAAGGAGCAAGGTCAACTGATTACATCATCTCCCAGAAGTTCTCCATGAAAAACTGCTCAGAACTGGTCAAAACTAGACCATACAGACTACTCAGTGCTAAGGGTGCAATGCATCTCACCTGCCACATGCAAAAAGTGCAATTTATACTCGAAAGCCCTTCCGTTGGGTGCGATGAGCGAGAGCATACAAATGGAAAAAGCAGTTGGCTAGGTGGAAACCCAGAGAATCTTCTAGAAACTGCCCATTTGACACTTGCCTCTTTGAATTCACCCAAGGATGAGTAAGAGATCATGAATCTCCAATTGGAACCAAGAACTATCAGAGAGAGGACACTAATCAAAATCCCAGAAGTTGACTCACCCACCTGTAAACATCTATATATGGATCCCTCATCCCAGAGATCCAAAGGGTGGAATATTGTATTTTGTAAGGAAGTGTTGTTGGGTTCTTTGTGGAACATCATAGTGTTGGATGATCTAAGCTTTTCATGAGGTGAAGAAGGGCTTTCATGCTGGGAGGATGACGCTAGGTCAGATCAATGGGTTGTAATCCTCTCTTCTACTCTTTCTACCAATAAAGTTATTTGAGTTTTCCTCCACATTCTTGTATGTTTGAGTTGATATATGCATTTGTGTGGTCAATATATATCTAGTCCTGTATTGTTTATGATTGTAGATCTCTGTGCTTCGATGGTATTATGTTTCTTTGACTTTACAGGTGCTCTTTGAAATGGGGCGAGCAAGGGAGGATCAGAAAAGATCCATTAGAGGGGAGAGGAAACAAGCAAGGAGCCAAGCGAAAGACTGAGGTTGGTACTCTCTGCTTCTCTCTGCTTCTCTCTCATCTACTTCTCATAAAGGAAAACACAAATAACTTTAGTTTGTTTGTTTCTAAGATAGCTACCCGTCTTAGTGGGACTAGTAGCTCTAAATGGACACTAGATTCCCCGATAACAATCCTTGAGTGGTCAAATCCAAAGGATGTATCAGACATCAAGTAATTTATGGGCTTAACTGGCTATTATCACCAATTTATAAAATGTTTTTCCAAGCTAGCACATCCTATAACTTCATTGCAAAAGAAAGGGGTAAAGTTTTTATGGACCCAGTAGTGTCAAGAGAGTTTTGAAAGACTGGGGTATTTGTTAAAACCATACTGAAATTAGGTTATATAGAAAAGGATTTTGAGGTATGCACATATGTATGACTTGAAGGCATAGGAGGTGTGTTCATACAATAAGGGAACATGGTAGCTTTCGAATCATGAAAAATAAAAGAGAACGAAAAGAACTATGTTGTTTATAATCTAGAGTTAGTAGCAGTAATTCACTCCCTTAAAATGTGGAGGCATTATTTGATTGGAATGAGATTTACGTTAATTACGGATCACATGAGTCTCAAATACTTCTTCAATTAGCCAGAAATTAACACTAGATAAGCTAGGTAGATGAATTTTCTAATTGAGTATGACTTTGAAATTAAGCATATCAAGGGTAAAGAGAATAAGGTAGTAGATGCGTTGATTTGAAGCTCAAAAAATGTGAAATTATAATAAGCCAAAATGAAACAGATTGGTGGGAAGAAATTAAAGGGCAGCTTCCATGGATCATATTTATAATCAGATATATGTAAACTTCTAGAATAATGTAGAACCTGAAAAGTGGATTGACTACCAAATCAACAAAGAAGGGTTGCTAATATATAAAAATAGTGTATGTGCTAGAAGAAGAGCATATTAAGAAAATGATTTTGGATGAGTATCATAAAAATCCCTTTGCAAGGAGTCTTGGGTACCATAAATTAATTACAACCCTCAAAAAGGAGTTCTTTTGGCCAAGAATGAAGAAGGAGGTAGCAAAATATTTGGCATGGTGCGAAGAGTATCAACATGTAAAAATTGAACACCAACACCCAGTAGGATTATTAAACCCATTACTGATACTGAAATGGAAGTGGGAGGTAATATCCTTGGATTTTATTACAAGTTTACCTCGCACCAAAAGGTAGCATGACTCCATAATGGTGGTCGTCAACAAACAAAAAAAGACAACTCACTTTATTCATGTACAATCTACTTACAAAGTGGTGTAGGTGGCTGATGTTTTCAAGAGATAAATTTTTGAATTGCATGGGGTACCTAAGGTTGTTATCTTAGGTATAGATAAAAAAAAATTACTTCAAAATTTTGGAATGCATTATTTGCAGGTTTTGGAACTCAAATCATTTTCAGTACATCATATCACCCATAGTCATATGGGAACATTGAAATGGTAAATCAAGTCCTAGAATACATGTTGTGTATGTACTATATGAGCCAACCCACTAAGTGGGAAGATTACATTCATTTTGTGGAATTTGCATATAATAATGGTTATTAATCTTCATTAAATATGAACCCTTTCGAAGATCTATATGGTAGAAGATGCCACATACCTCTAAGATGGAGTGACCCTAACGATAGGGTGATATTGGGTCCTGACATGCTCCAAGAACTAGAACAGTTGGTAAAATAAATTAGATAGAATTTAAAGGAAGCTCAAGATAAATAAAAGATTTAGGTTGACCTGAAAATAACTCCTAGGGAGTTTTTAGTGGGAGATCATGTATATCTGAAAGTGAAATCCAAGAAAAGTTCCTTGAAACTAGGGAATTGTGGTAACTTGGCCCCTTAGTATTACAGAACATTCAAAATTTTGGCCAAAGTTAGGCCAATGGCTTATCAATTAGCCCTACCAGTTCATGTTAAAACAAATAGTGTATTTCATATTTCCTTTTCCAAAAAGTATGTACCTCATCCTAACCATGTGATAAATTGGAATGTTGTACAGGTATAACCAGAAGGAGAATTCCAAGATGAACTTGTACAAATCCTAGATCAAAGTGAAATCATTCTTTGGAAAAGGACCATTCCTCAAGTTAAATTGCAATGGGAGCACTTTGGGCCAGAAGAAGCCACTTGGGAATGAGAAAACGAAATGAAAGAGGCTTTCCCAATGTTATTCCAAAGAAGAAGGGAATGTAATAACACCGAGGATGATGTTCCTTTTAGGGGGGAGGGTGACTTGATTTAAGACATTATTAGGTAAAGTTAAACTATGGTTAAATTGGAGTATTTGAATTTATTTGTTATTATTAATTAAAAATATATATATATTTTATTGGAAGAAAAGCAATGAAATTTATTTGCACTAATATTCTTGAGAATATGTGAAAATCTATCAAGTATGAAAAATCCATAACAGTCAGAGAAACGGTTGGAAAATTTGTTTATGTTCAAAAAAAGGAAATTAAAAAAGAAAAAATAAAAAATAAAAATAAAATTCCTCATTTTGGCCCATTTATTCACTTTGTAGAGGGAGGAGGAAGTTAAGGGCAACCATAGGAAAAATAACTATAGAAAAATGCCATGAGTTTGGAACTTATTCGAAGACTAGGAATAGATGGAAGGAGATAAAATGCCAGGAATTTGATTCTATAAGAGGAACTTATTATGGGAGAGAAGGACAGTAATTCTTAACAGCACCAGTGGCATAGAAAGACTGGTGAAAAAAACCCTCCTATTTAAACCAAGATGTTGCTTTAGGGTTGTAGAGAACTAATCTCTGAAGTGAAAAGGAAAAGAATGGATCTCTTACTGGAAGGGGATAAGCTTGGGGGTAGCTAGGTGCGCAACTAGCTTATAGTTGGGTAGACTGTGAGAGCTTTCTACATATTCCCTAGAATATTAGATAAGTTTCTAATCCAGCCTCTTGATTTTACAAGAAAGTTGTGAAATTCGAGTGTTGAAGTAAATGTGGTGAATGGCTAACCCAAATGAAAAAAAATAATTGTATGCATTTTGTAGTAGATATATTATGAAAATTTGAATGTGCAGGTACATGTATTAATTATGGAAGAATTGCACCTGAACCAATAAGGGAATATTTTGAGGAATAATAGTTATATAAGAAAGGTAACAAGAGAGTTGGTAAGTAAACAAACAAGGCTTTCGAAATACATTGCAATAAGAGTAATCAAGCCTGTGAAAAGTTGGTTGAGGATATAATTTAGATTCTTTTAAAAAAGATATAAAAGATAGAATTATGTATGTTAACTTGTTATGTAAAAAAATATTTTTAACTAGGAACCTGGGGTTAGTATTTTGGAATGTTAAGTATGTTATCCTAACTATCTTATATAGTCCTAAAATTTGTTTATGTAAGTACATAAAACACGTAGATAGATCTCGTAGCAAGACCCATAAGGTTTTCTGGACTGTTATGAAATAGATAGTTAAAATAGTAGTTCATACAACATCAGTGATTGTATGTGCATAAATATAACTACATAAAATATATAGCGAATGGTATAGTAACCTAACAAGGCATGAGAATAAACATATGACATAATATTTCTCTATATCCTATTGTAAATAACTCAAGATGAGGTAGTAATTGAGAAGAGCAGGTGAATAATTGTTGTTAAATAAATACATGAAATACCAATACAATGTTATCGAAGAATAATGAGAAAATCGATGATACAACAATAAGGCATAGAGGGGAAATTGTAATTGTGTCCCAATAAAAATTTCCTTCGAATTTTAGTAAAATAATTACATTATGTAAGTGTAACTAAAGGAGTCAAACTCCATAACTAATGATTTAACATACTAGAAATAAACATTACAATTTCATATTCAATGGAAGGGAATCTCAAGTAACCCAAAATAATCTTTAACTCAAATTTCAAACCATCCATAGTGTCATATAAGAAAGAAGGGTTGACTGGCCAAATGTAGTATTGGAGTGATATTCAAAACATATATCAATTACAATAAGTAAGGTTGTAACCATGATAGCAATGCAATCTATGGTGTCAAAGGGAATAAGAGAAGCCCCCAGTTAAGCGCAGTTCTACGATGGAGGTAAATAAATACAACAAAAATAAATACCCTAACTTCAACCATTAGTCGAGAGGACCTATAACAATAACAAGAAATGAGACTTAGAACCTAGCATAAAGGATGCGTTCAGTGAGGCGCTTGATAAACCATTAGAAAGTTGGAGGATAGACTTCATACCGATAATGAGAAGACCCTGCAGGTAATCATAGTAACAAATTCAAGGAATTATCAATAGTTGTGTTATGAAACCAGCTCACAAAAAGATAGAAAAGCTAGATCAACGCCTTAGAATTCATCCTCTTCAAGGAGGCAACCTCCTTTACATTACACAAATGAATGATTCTTTGATGATTCAAATGACAAAACCTCCTTTATATATATAGGAGTCTAAGGAGTCCCGATATAATCCAGCCGACCTAACAATAATAATATAAAGCCACAAAAATAACAATAGAGGGGTTCTATGGGGCACAGTAATAAAAATATGGGGACAATAGGGGCACAACAATATTAATAAGGGATACAACTACAATAGTAATGGGGTAATCACTAGTATTATAGGGACCTAACATGCCCCTCTCCTTCAAAAAGTGTT
>APFE031498821.1:21763-54172 GCA_000404065.3 Pinus taeda
TTTCTCTTTCGTCAGCAGAAGCAGAGTATCGTGGTGCCGTGGAAGCTAGTAAGGAAGCCTTGTGGCTTCGTCAGATCCTATCAGAATTTGTCTTTGAGCAGCAGCATCCGATTACACTTTGGTGTGATAATCAAAGTGCCATTTAGCTTTGCAAAGATCCAGTTCAGCATCAGCACAACAAACACATTGAACTACACATGCACTTCATCAGAAAGCTCATTCATGACCATGTTCTTGAAGTGCAATATTGTTCAACAGATGATCAAGTTGCAGACATCTTTACAAAGGCTCTCACAGAGGCGAATTTTACTAAACTTCGATTTATGGTTGGACTTCAGGAAGTTGTCACTAAGGGGGGATAGGCTCTAGTGCCTCCTTCCTTCTCCTATTGTGTCATATTTGTAAATCCTTTAATCCTACACCAAGTTGTTCTTAAGGGGGGATGTTAGGATATTCCGACACATAGGAAATAGTTAAGTATAACTTGGTCTAGTATAGAGTTAGGTAAAGTGTGTTTCCTTACTATGTACTTTTGTAACTTACAATCCTACGGTCACAATATGTAGTGATTCGACGGTTCATTCTCTCCTCGGTATTACCGACACTTGATCCGTGGCTTACCACCCGATTGGTCCATGATCTCTATTTAAAGAGCATGGAGGTTCATTTGTAGGTTAACTGTTCATGAGAGAAGCTTATGTAAAATTTCATTCTTTTATTAATAAATTGCCTGAAGTGGCTGTGTTGGCTCAGGCCGTGGACTGTTTCCCTCCTTGAGGGTTTTAACCACATCAAAATACTGGTGTATTGATCTGTGATCTGTTTTTGAGTGGTGTCCTTTGGTGTTCTGTCTGAGGAACTTACCTTGTAAATTCCTACATATTTTCTCCTGTTGTTAAAATGACTTCAATCAGAACTATTTTAAGTCTAGTAGCAGTTGAAGATTTGCATCTTGAGTAGTTAGATGTAAAGAGATACTTTCTCCATGGGGATTTGGAGGAAGGGATATATATACAGGAGCCACAAGGATACAAGGTAAAAGGGAAGGAGAAACTAGTTTGCAGGTTGAAGAAGAGCTTGTATGGCTTAAAACAGGCTCCAAGGCAGTCGTATCTAAAATTTGACAAGTTTATGTCTGAACAAGGATATACTAGATGTCACTCTGATCATTGTGTTTGTCTGAAAAAGAAAAATGATGGCAGTTATATTATATTGTTATTGTATGTAGATGACATGCTCGTTGCAGGGTCTAACATGCAAGAAATAAATGTGCTCAAAAGAAAATTGGAAAATTCATTTGCAATGAAGGATTTGGGAGCTGCAAAATGAATCCTTGGTGTGAGAATAACTAGATACAAGAAAATCACAAATTAACATTGTCTCAGAATGAGTACATACAAAAGGTGTTGAAAAGATTTAATATGCACAATGCAAAACCAGTTAGTACACCTTTTGCTATCCATTTCAAACATAGTAAGGAAATGTGCCCAAAGACCCAAGAAGACATGTATTATATGTTTAAAGTTCCATATGCATCAGCAGTTGGAAAATTAATGTATGCAATGGTCTGCACAAGGCCTGATATTGCACATGCAGTGGGAGTTGTAAGTAGGTACATAAAGAATCCAAGAAAGGAACATTGGATGGCAGTGAAATGGATTCCCAGATATTTTAAAGGTACCACAAATCAAGAATTGTGCTTTGGTGGTTCAAACATTTTTCTACAGGGATATGTTGATGCAGATATGGTAGGTGACAGAGATAATAGGAGGAGCATTATAGGATATGTATTTACTGTAGGTGGAACAACAGCCAGTTGGGTTTCAAAAATCCAAAGTGTTGTTGCACTTTCAACAACAGAAGCAGAGTATGTTGCTGCTACATAGGCTAGTAAAGAAATGATTTGGTTACAGGGGTTTATGGGTGAATGGGGTAAGAAACATGATATGGGCACGTTATACAATGATAGCCGAAGTGCCATTCATCTTGCAAAGAACTCAACATTTCATTCCAGGACTAAACACATACAACTCAAGTACCATTTCACTTGATCAGTGTTGGAAGATGGAGAGTTGAAGCCGGAAAAGATACACACTAGCCAGAATCCTGCAGATATGCTAACAAAAGTTGTAACCAGGGAGAAACTGAAAATATTCTCAGTTTCAATTGGTCTTCAAGGATGACGATGAAGATGAGAAATAGCCAGGTCCAAAGAGGAGTCATTGTCCAGCAAATGAAGTAGCAATGGAGTTGCTACAATCATTCTCCAAGTGAGAGATTGTTGGGTGTGGAGCATGATTTTTCAGAGGTCTTTGTTTCATTTGGATGTATACCCTAGGAAGTTTGTACACCCCTCCACGCGGGGGGGGTGTGTGGGGGACTTGGTTCCCCCTGCGGGGGTTTGGCGAGGTGATCCTCCCCGGCTGGGGGGTCTGGGGGCCGGCGGTCCCCCAGCAACGGTTTCAAGGGCGGTGCCCCCGAAGCTAAAAACAGATGTAAAATTGCCTTGTAAAATTATAGTAATTTTTAGTCAATCTGGGCCTTTCATTAAGCAGATGATCTAACAGTAGAAATTATGTTTATTTTAGGGTTTTCTACCCTAGAAGGCAACCCCTCTCTTTGTATGATGGCATTGTATTTGAGGCTGTGTAATAGATGTGTATTCTTCGAGCAAGAAACAGAGAGGTGAGACTGTGAGAGAAAAAAGAGGATATTATAGCAGATTTGCTTTGGGTTGTGTCTCTTCATTTTTCTAGATAATAGAAAGGAAGGACTAGCTATTTGGGGTGGAAATAGCCCAAACTGGGTGAACCACGTATATCTATGTCTCTCTTGTTTTATGCATTTTCTGCGTTTATATTTCTATAGTATTTTATGTGTTCCATTGCTCCGTAATATATATTTTTCTAACACCAATCATAGACTATTTATTTTGAAGAGAAGCCCCACCTGATAGGAAAGAGAATTTTGTTTTTTTTCGCTTAGTTAGTATGGATTTCGGTGTCACCAGAGCAAAGAGAAGATATACAGGTAAAGACTTCATAACTTACTTAAGAAGAATGAAGTG
This sequence comes from Pinus taeda, assembly GCA_000404065.3. Classification (NCBI taxonomy): domain Eukaryota; kingdom Viridiplantae; phylum Streptophyta; class Pinopsida; order Pinales; family Pinaceae; genus Pinus; species Pinus taeda. The sequence continues at coordinate 24,831 of APFE031498821.1, forward strand.
TTCTTTAAATTTTAGAGAACGAAAGTTCCAGATTGATAAATTCTCTTCCAATTTTAGAAAAACATATTCCCATATTGAACATCTAAGATGATTGAAAGTGAGATGCGTGCTAAGGTATTTGGTCATAAGGAGGCTCCATTAAAAACCATGGAAACAAGAAATATTGATCTACACTACCATAGGAGTGTTGAAAAATAAAGTTTGGGATTTGCGTTTATTGATTTTAACTCTCGAGGTAGAAGAGAAGTTTTCCAAGATGTCTTTGAAGGTCGTGGCTTCATTGATGGTTGGGGAACCTAGTTGAAGTGTATCATCCATAAACTGCTAATTTGCAAAGCTTTTAGTCTGACAACCCATATCAAGGCCTTGTATTTTTTGCATGGAAAAATAATCCATAAGGAAAATTTAGGGAGAGAAGGGGTCTCCTTTCCTTATACCTCTGGATGGATCAAAGGTAGCCGATGGGGATCCATTGACCAAGATTGACAATAAAGCCTTTGTGATGAGGGACATGATCCAAGAAATCCACATCCCAGGAAAACAAAAAGCAAAAAGAGTGTGAAATATATTTTCCAAATGGTTTTACTGAAGGATTTCGACATGTCTAGTTTGAGGATCATACCTAAATTTTTGGTAGTATGAAGAGAATGTAAGTTCTCTTAGATTAGCATAATACTTTCCATGATTTTTCTCCCTTACACGTATCCCATTGTCTCTAGAGAAATAAATTATGGAAGAAGAGTTTTTAAGTCTATAAGATACAATTTTTTATATAATCATGTATATCACATTACATAAAGAAATGGGTCAGATGTCTGATGGGGTAGTAGCCCGACTGGAATTGGGCATTAGGGTAATAAACATGGCATCAAAGGCTGAAATAAGACAATTTTTCAAATCTTGAACCTTCTACAACCTACCAAGGTTTTATAACCTACCACATATCATGACCAGAATAGGCCAACAACCTTGATAGAATTTGGTTGTATATCCATTTGTCCCATGACTACTATTTCTACTTCTTGTCAGGAGATGGATTTTAAGAGAACCATATTTTTTCCTACAATACTCAATCAAGGGATGTGTTTTGTAATTATTTTGATTGCAGAGGCTATATCTCTTATGGGCTCCATTAATATATGGTTAAAGTGCCTTGATAGAATATATGTCATCTCTGAATGATCCTCTACCAATTGATTTTTGGGTCCCCCAATCCCGTGGATTTTGTTTTTATGCCTCTAGTTGATCATAGGAATCAATGTAGTATTACGCTCACCTTCTTTCAACCACTTAACTCTTGACTTATTCTTGTATAATATTTATTCTTGTGCCAATATATTTTGAATATAGTTCCTCAGGGTTCCTCCTTTTCATTTTATTAATTTATGTTGCCCCCTAAAATTATGCTCTGCTAAATCTACTCCATTTGGTTTTCAAGGGATATTTTGTCCTCAAATATACATCCAAAGTCTTGTATTCTTGTTTTCTTAATATTTTTCTTAATGGACTTCGTCCTTTTTTGAAATCTATACATCACCCTTCCTTGAATGAAGGTCAATTCTAACCACCAGTTTTGCATGTTGGGGAAGAAATTAGGGTGCCTGAGCCAAAATTCTTCGAAGCAGAATGACTTATTTCATGGGAATTTTGATGAGTCGAACTACAGAGCAATGAAGCAATGGTCAAATCCATAACTTGGAAGAATTGAATCATCAATCTTACGTCATGACAATAAGAGCTCCTCAAAAGTCAGGAAGTGATCCACTCTAGAGGCAACCTGATGATTTCCTCCTCTTCTGTTGTTCCAAGTGTGAGTACCATTTGATGTTTGGACATCAATTAATTTGCAGGAATGTATGAAAGTGTTGAAGGAGACTGTTAATTCCTCTAATTTCCTTATTTCACCCTTCTTTTCCTAAAGGGTTCTTATTAGATTAAAATCACTAGCTACAATCCAAGGGTTTGTCCTTACCATCTTATGCATAGAGTGAAAGTTGGAAATGAAGAGTTTTTTGTCATAAAGGAGGATCAGCTAGTAAACATTTGAGAGGAAACTGGACTGAGAAGAACCTATTGGCTACAAAATCATTGTGAATATCCTAGGAAGGGAGAATGATTCTCAAATAGAGACCATCAAAGGACTCCATAGAAGGGAAAACCTCTTGAAGTGCCTAGTGAAAAATTTGACCATAATTCACCATTTTTCCATATTGAGGGAATGCTGTGTGAAAGAGAATGCTAAGAAGATTTGGTTTCTTGAAGCAAAAGAGTTTCAGTAATATTCATGGAAATTAGATCTTTGAGTTTGCATCATTTAGATTTGCTGATTAATCACCTTAAATTCCTTGATAAGATATTTATCATTTTGAATAAGGTTGGGAAGGAAATAGGGTTGTCATTAGTTTATTGTTGGATTTTTTTCCATTCATGTTCAGAGTTCCTCTGTGGAATTCCTATTTATCCCTCACAATGAGAATGATGTTCAAGTGGAAGAGATAATACGTAGATGATTGGATTACAATAGGATCACATCTTGGTGATGAAGATAAGGATGAGCTACTGGGTGTATTTGGTCCTCGGGAAACATAGCAGGGTCTATTTGTTGCCACTCCTTTGCTAACTGCTCCAGGTCCATCACTTGTAGCATTGGATCTTATAGGTCCTGTTCCTTCATCGGGGATGGATACTTGCATGGGATCGAGAGAAATTTGAGGTGGGTTTAAAGTCTCCATGGTTTCCTTGTTCTTCTACATTTGAGCTTCACCTACCTGGCTTATCGCCTTAGCTACCTCTGGTTTATTTATTTGATCTGATTAAAAAACTAAGAATTTATTTTCATTATTCATATTCAAATGGTTCGAAGGATCACCCTTACTCTTAGTAGTCTTCTTCTACCCAACTACTGCTTTGAAGCCCTCATCTCCTGGTTGTGAATTCATGTTGGCTTGATTCACCATCTAAGCCACATATGAATGAAATTTTCTCCTATTTTATCAGTTGTTCCCAAATTTCATCTTCATAGTTGAGATGAATGCTGGAAGGGATGGGTTTTGTGAGATCCATATAGATTCACAATCTTTCATTGGAAGTATATCTTCCTACATTCATTATGTTTGAGAGCATAAAAAACTAACCAAACTTGTTTCCAATGTGGGCTAGGATTTATGGGTCCTAGTATACTTGAGGCATGTCATATAATCTAATACATACTGGAAGATTGGAGAAGTCCCCCTTCTCTAGATTAAACTTTCAAGCCCATTGTTTGATGAAGAGATTGAGAGAGTTCATGAAATAGGGTCCTCTATGTAGAATATTTTCCCTGAATTTGATGTTGTTAAACATTACTGTGGAAAATCCCCATGAGCCTAATTTTAGTTTTGTATCTACCTTAATGGTCCAATTTCTTCTTAGCTAGTTGAGTCGTTTTTTTTTGCTGGCCAAGGGCCGATGAATTTGCAGATCAAACCTCTTTTCCTCATCCTTTCAATGGTTGATCCTAATTTTTCCATCGATATCTCAAGAGGGGGGACTTCCTAGTCTTGTGGACGATAGGGACCCTAATTTTTTCTCAATTTACTAGGTTAATCCTGCATTAGAGTGACTACCAGTTTTTTTCCAAAGATTGACTACATTGTTGGATTGCCTAGTTGAGAATGCATGTGAGTGTCGATTCATAGTATTTCTAACTAGAGAAATTTAAGTCAATTACTTGTAAGAGGGGCCACCATTGGCCCCCGAAGGGGGTGCCATGGGATCCAACGTAGAGGCTACAAAGGCTTCAGATCAATGGAGGTTGAATAAACCTTGTGCTTGATGTTTGTTGTGTGCTCTTGAATTATTTGATTATTCGATCACTATATCTCATTAATTTAGGGAATCCCACAAGTCAGGGGATTGTGTAAAATTCATTCATTTATCTATGGGTTGTTTGGTCTTTGATTGATATAAGGGATTTTTGAATACTTTTATGGGGCTTTAAGGTCTTTGATTGATCTAATGTAGTTTTTAATAATTTTAAGGTGTCGGAAATCTTATTCTTCTTAAGAATAAAAGAAATCTTATATGTGGTTTGATGGATGAAGGGGATTTTTACATTGGTTACTTGATCAACAGGAACATTTATAATCCTATCCCCTTTACTAGCTCTTTGAGAAGCTCTGAGACATTGATGCTTACCATAGCCATAATTTAAAAAAAAATTAGGAGATGGGTTTTATCATCTTCAAAAACCATCTCCTAAAATTTGTTGAAGAGAATGGTTATAGCAAGCATCAAAGTCTCATGGATTTTTGAAGAGCTAGTAAAGGGAATATGATTAGAAATGTTCTTGGTGATGAGCTGACCAATGTAAAACTCCTCTTAATCCATGGGACCAAAGATAAGATTGTTCGTATTATTAGAAAGAATAAATTCTATGCCACCTTCAGGCCCCTGAACACCATTTAGAGCTCCCTTAGATCAATAAAATACCTAGTAAACCCTAAAGAAATGAAATGAGTTTACTCAATCACTTTCTCATGCGGGGTTCCCTACATTGGGGAGATGATTTGATCCATTAATAAAAGATTTCAAGAGCACATAACAAACATCAAGCACAATCAAACCCAGTCCTCAACCATACCAGAGTATGTTGAGAGAGCTAAACATCATGTCTACATTGAAGATTTGTGAGTCATTGCAAAAATTGATCAATTCCATCATAGGAAGTTAAGGAAGGCCATCAAAATTGAGAAACAAGAAAATAATCTTAACAGGGTCAATGCTTGGAAATTGAGTAGAAGTTGGATTCCTACTCTTTCTTCTTAAATTCCTTAAGTTTCCTCCTCCTCCTCCTCCTCCTCCTCCTCCCCTCCTCCTATATAAACTTAATATTATATATATATAATAATATATAATATAAATATATAGAAATTTTGAGTTTCGCTGATTAGATTATACTCAAACATTTAATATATAATATAACATATGGTTCGAACAAATTCCCCTTTTACTTACTTCATATATTTTTTATTTTTTAAATTTTTTAGTAATTTTTATATTTTTAGAATTTTTGTGTTGATTTTAATTTTAATTTTTTAAACCATTTTATGATTGAATTTGAATTTTTAATATTTTATTTTTTTAATGTTTAATTTACACAGTTAATTTTCTTTTTTTTCACCAATAGCTTAATATTCATTATTAAATATTTTCTTGTAAAACATAATCATTAATGTTCTAATAAAGATCGACCTAAGCTTTATAAATTAACGTTCATATATTAATTGAATCTTGAATTTTTATTTTAATTTCTCCAAATCTAGAACAAGGTGTATCTCAACTATTTAAACCTCTGGTATATTGGAATTTTAACTTTTTCCTGAGGATGAACTACAATAGTTGGTTCAAAATGTCAACTAGTAAAAACTAATGATATGATTAATCTGGAAGAAAAAAACTGAACTAAATGGATCATAAAAACTTAAAATCACAGATTTTTGTGTGCATACCGTGCAACTTCATCGAGCTTCCATTTCCTCAATTCTATCTCTATTGATTGTCATATGCTCAAATTAGAAAAGGGACACTCCACTTCTTATAAAGAAAAACGACATTCATTAATGTAAAAAAATGGCTCCTTCCAAAGGTTGTAGCATGGAACACGTTTCTGGTGACCATTTTTGACATCTCCATTGACATCAATCACATTGCACAATAATTATAATGGAAACACCATCAACAGGAAATTATAACTTCTATCGATAATTAGGATATCTCTCAATCTGGGGTTGCATCCTTGGAATGATGAATGTGTAACACCCCACATTGTATAGAATTTTAATTTGGCTACCATGTTTTATTTATTACTTTATCTTTTTACTTTGTCATCAAATACTTGACATGGAATATTAAAGAATTATGGCTGGAAGGCTAGAACATATTTTACTATTTGATTAGTGAATAATTAAGTGTTAAAGTACTTTGAAAATAATTGAAAGAAACAATTGTTAACCTCATGAGTTAGATAAAACTGGTTACTCATCTGTCTCCTCAAAAGAGGAATTCAATAAAGGCCTAGGGGGTGGGAGAACATAGAGAGAAAATAAGATCAGATGGGTGAAGGGAGCAGGACAATGCTGCCCAGAATTCCTTGAGTTGGATGGAATAAACCAGTGGGAAAACGTTGAGTACCGTCTAAGAGGTATGTGACTTCAGGCTAGACTGTGAGTCCTAATGCCCAAGATACCTGACTGTAACAGATGCATTTTATTGTTTGGGGGAGGAAGAGCTCAGGGGAGAGTCTGGACGTAATGGCCACACTCACAGCTGGGTGGTGAGACCTTCCTGAAAAAGAAAAATAACTACATAACTACAAGGCAATGAAAAAATAATAAATCAAACCCTTGACTTAGTGCTCATTAAAGGAAATGATTCTATGGTGATTGATGGATAAAAACCACGATTTTTCTTTGGTAGTTAAACTAAAACTGTCTATTCTATATTTCAAGGTAGTAATAAGTAGCCTACATATCTAACCTGAGATTTATTATTGGTACACATCTAGAATGACTTGTGTATTTAAGTACAAAATTAAGCTATATCTAAAATAGATAAATGTTCCTATTACACAGAGAAACAAAAAGAAATTATCTATAAATGTTTAGAGAGGGAATTGATAACAATATCTTCCACATGTTCAATATTTTCAACCAAGAATAGCCTAAATTATGAGACATAACATCGTTAATATTATACAAGTGCATTGGGCTTCTGTATGCTGTACATTTTTATAAAATAGATGATAACCTTAAGTGAAAGTGTGACATGACTTTTTCCTAGTATTTATAAACTCGAGAATCAAAATTACATATATAGAAACTGTTAAATACTAAGAACACAACTAATTCTTCTAAATTTATTAACTATAGAGAGAATTATCAATATCAAATGTAAGGGCTCGAAGTAATACTCAGTTAATTCTAGAATGAAAAACAAGTTAACACAGTCCATATATATTCAATAATGGAAGCAGAACAAAACATTAAAGGCTCTCTAAGGCATGGAAAGATAAGTTCATTTATCGACACTATATTTGGACCCTTGAAATACTTTCAAACCAAAAATTATAGACCTTTCGAAAATAAATTAAATTGAAACACTCACCAAGGCCAAAACTACCTATGTTTATGTCGTGGGGAATTTGGAACAACTCGGTTCATCGAGTACCCAGAACTCTTTTTTAAACAAAGTATCAAATACAAACTATGGCTAGCTTGTAGCCTCTGCCTAAATACATTCTTTCACCCAGACAAGCTAGGATAACATCCAATGGAGATATTACAAGCATAGCCACCATATGCATGAAAACATTTGAGAAAGGAAAACCGCCATAGGGTTCAGTAATGAGACCAACCTGGAAATAAGAAGGCGATAAGCATGAGTAATGAGGAATCATTTGAGCCCATCACAACAACAATTGATTGGTTTTGGAAAAGTTTGATACATGTATATGCATAGAGAGTGAGATTAAAATAAAAACCCTTAATATTGAACTTAAATTCTTACTTAGAGAAACTGTGAGATACCTGAGACAAGGCAGTACTGGAATGTCGAAATCCACTTGCGCCAAAAACCCATGTATCAAGTTAACAACTGCTTGAAATAGGGAATATGGAAAAAGAAAAAAAAAAACCTAATGAAAACCCTCTCATAACTATTATTACCTCCTCGAGGTCAATAACCTCCAAATTCATCTTCATCTAGATAGGTAAGCTAGTAGAAATGTGTATCCCCTACACAGTGGACTGAATGAGCAAAGAACCTATCTTGGTACCTTCAAAATAGAGTTGGAAGCTGGAAGCAAGTACCCAAATCGAGAAAGAAAGAAAAATTTGTAGGATACCCACAAGATAGGGTTTGGTGCAACTCTCCATTAAGATAACAATGGATAGAAAAAAACCCTCCATGTTGCAGTGAAGGCTTGTTTCGGTTGTAGAGAAGAGAACCAAGGAAATTTCACAACACAAAAGAAACCACTTGTGGCAGGATGTTGTGGGAGCGGTTATGACATTAAACCTTGGGTGTTGAGGACCTTTGAATTGCCAAACCCATATCAGAGAGAGCAAGCAAAGCCAGGTGTCTCGAGCTACCAGATCCTTTTGGCGTCAGTTGCTATGACATTAAACATATGAGTAGCATGTGTTATGTGTTGTACGACCAACCTTATTTCCATTAAAAATTACATTAAATCTATAGTGTGGAGAATGTCAGGTCCGATTATAACTTCGATGCATATACGAAAATATGTTTAAAGGTTAATACATATCATTTCATGGTAACATTGTTAACTATTATCATATGGTAAGTTTGATATATGTTATCGCATGGTAAAGGTTGGTATTTATAAAGTTTTTTTTTTAGGTTAATATTTGATGTGGTAATATATGTTACAAGTGGTATCAGAGCATCAGGTTTGCACACTGAGGCTTCTGGGATATATATATATATTTATATATATATATAAATATATATATAATAAACAACTAAGTAAATGTGAATTTGAACACAAAGATCAGCACCAAGGAGAAGAATACAGAGGAGTCACAAACCATCGAACCAGCCAAAAGAAACTTATGTTCCGGGCAATCCTAACATATGGATACAACTAAGAGAGTAATCTCGACAAGCCAATTCTACCTTACTCGAAACTGTTCAACAGTTACGTGCTGAGATGATAAACGTGAGGACAAATAATGAATAGTTGTGGAAAGAGCAAGAGAGAATCCTTAAAATTTTGTCTGACCGAAAGAATCAACGGGGACCAGACCCTAGTGCTAGTAATGGGGAGAAAACCAGGATAGTCCATAAAGGGGAAGATAATATAGAATCGGGATAAATACATGAGTAAGATGATGAAGGGCGTTCTGATAACGTTTCCTACTAGCGAAAAACAAAAACACAGAAATTAGAATTACAAGGGGAATTAAAAAAGACAAAACCATCACTCTTTGAAGGAGAGTCTGAAGAAGCAGCAAAAGCATGGTTAATTGACATGAGTAAATACTTTTAGATTTATGACTACAATGATAAACTTAAGGCATGGCTGGCAGTTTATCAATTAAGGGGTAAGGCCACCCTTTGGTGGGAGGAAGTCAAAAATGTGAGAAAATTTGACGAAGAGCAAGCTACATGGAAAGATTTTCAAAAGAATTTTAAGGATGCATACTTAACTTAGTGTTATTATGATGAAAAATAAAATGAGTTCCATGATTTAAGGTTGTGAGCCTTGACCATGGATGAATATGTGAAACAATTTACCTCCCTATTACGGTATGTATCAGAAATGCAGGAAGAAATGGCCAAGATTCAACTTTTTATTAGTACCCTACCCAACTTTATGAAAGAAAAGATGGAATTTGATTACCCAAGAACAATGGATGATGTGGTGTGAAAATCTCGTATCTATTATCAACAAATAAAATAGAAGAGTGAGGGATCGAAAGAGGATTGGGCTGGAGGGAAAACAATTTACCCCCAAAGAGGTAGACAAAATCTACGAATGGAAGGAATGTACAACTAAGACCCTTCAGTAAGTTTCCAGCAAGAAATCAATCGAAGGTCTCAACATCCACTGAAAATAGACAGTCAAAAGGCATTAATAAGCCTCTTAATGATCAACAACAGAAACAACCCCAACAATGTTGGGGATGTGGAGAACCCCATTATTACCAAAATAGACCTGCATAGGGCCAAAACAGAACAACTTTCAAAAATGCTAGAAGCTTCCACAATTGGGGAGGTGGCAAGGGAGTATGCCTAGAATTAATGTTGCACTTGACGACCATCAAGCCGAATACAAACCCACCATGATTGAGTGTGAAGGTATGATTGCTAATCAACCTATCTCTATTTTGTTTGATCTAAGTGCTAGCCTAAGCTATGTTAGTCCCAAGGTTGTAAAGAGATGCCAACTCCAAACAAGCATGTTTCAAAAACCTTGGTTAGTTGAATTAGCTACAGGGGAAAAGGGAAGGGTAACTGTAAAAACAAAGTCTTGTCCTGTAACTATTTCAAGACAACCGATTTATGTTGATCTAAATATACTCCCTTTGGCTTCATACGATGTACTGATAGGGATGGATTTATTGAAAGGACGTTGTTCCTTAGTTGATTGCAAGGAAAATCTTGTTAGTTACCTTATTGAGTCGGGGTAGAGAAAGGAAATACAAGGAATCAAGAAAAATATTAAGTTGCATCCTATTACTACTAGCCAGCTGGGGAAATGCATTAAGAAGGGTTGTCAGATTTATGTTGTCCAAGTATGATACACAAATTCCCAAATTAAAATGACCTCCTTGGAAGATATTACTGTCATCCAAGATTTTGTTGATGTGTTTCCTGAATCCATTCCTAGATTACCACCTAAACATGATATTGATTTCATGATTGAACTAGTCCCTGGGGAATCTCCTATTTCCGGAACACCTTATCTCATGAGCATACCTAAGTTAACTTCACCCTAGTGTGTCCCCCTAGGGAGACCCCGTATTGTTTGTATGAAAAAATGACGGAAATGTGAGGCTTTGCATTGATTGTTGTCAGCTGAATAAAATTACAATAAAAAATAAATACCCTTTACCATGTATTCATGATTTATTGGATCAAATGCAAGGAGCTAGTGTGTTCTCAAAAACTGATCTAAGGTCCGGCTACCATCAAATAAGGAAAAATCAAGAAGATATTTTAAAACTTCCTTTTTAACTCATTATGGTCATTATAAGTTCATGGTATTACCTTTCGGCCTTATCAATGCCCCAGCTACTTTCATGAGTCTGATGCACGGTATTTTCCAACCATACCTAGATAAGTTTGTGCTATTTTTATTGATGACATATTAATTTACTCTAAGAATCAGGTAGAGCATGAAAATCATTTTAGAATAGTGTTGCAAAATCTGTGGGACAATCAGTTATACGCTAAGTATAGCAAGTGTAACTTTTGCAAAAGACAAATACAGTATCTAGGTCATGTCATATCAGTAGAGGGTATAGCGGTGGATCCAGAAAAGATTAAAATTATTATGGAATGGGCCACCTCGAAGAATGTTGCTAATATTAGATCATTCTTACTACCGTCGATTCATTGAAGGATTCTCAAAAATCAACTTTCCTATGACCTCGTTACAAAAAAAGGGTTGAACTTTTTGATGGACAACTGAATGCCAGCAAAGCTTTGAATGCTTAAAACACTTACCTACTACTCCACCCATATTAAAAGTAGCAGGCCCAAAAACATATTTCGTGGTTTGTACAGAGGCAAGTAAGGAATTCGTTGGCCGAGTGTTGACACAGGAAGGGAAAGTTATAGCTTTTGAATCCCACAAATTGAAAGAATATGAGAAACAATATTCTGCCTATTATCTTGAATTAACAACATAAGTGAATGCACTTAAAATGTGCTGACAATACATATTGGGAAATAAGTTTATGTTATTAACATATCATATTATTCTTATAAATTTCTTTAACCAATCGAGCTTAAATGTTGGAGGCTTGATGGATAGCAATTTTGAGCGAATTTGACTTTGAAATGAAGCACCTTAAGAAAAAGGAAAATTGAGTAGCCAACGCATTAAGCAGAAAATTGCATTGTATTTATGAAGTGTGATTTAGCCACGTATGATCGAACCTCCCTAATATAATTAAGGAAGCATCCCTTAAGGACCCAGAGTATGCCTTTCTTTGGCAGAAAACAATCAAGGCCCAAAGGAAGGGAGGAAAATATGAATATGGTATAAATATGGATAAAATGCTAACTTTCAGTAACCGAATTTATGTTCCTAATCAAAATTATGTCAAACAATTAATATTGGATGAATCTCATAGAAAACTTTATGTTTCACACCCAAGGTACCATAAACTACTTTCTACCATTAGGAAAGGTTAATTCTAGCAAGGTTTAAGAAAATATATCACCGAGTACCTATCTAAATGCTTGGAGTGTCAGTTGGTGAAGATGGAGCATCAACACCCCACTGAACTACTGCAACTGTTGTCCATTCCTGAGTGGAAATCAGAGACAATTACTCTGAACTTCATCATTGTTTTACCTCATACCAAGAAGGAGCACAACTCAATTATGGTGGTGGTTGACAAGCTAAGAAAAAATGCTCACTTCATACCAGTAAAATCCACTTACAAAACTGTTGAAATTGTAGACATACTTCTGAGTGAATTTTTTTGATTTCTCGGAATACCCAAGGTAGTAATTTCTGACGGGGATGTAAATTTTACATCCACCTTTTGGAAAACACTCTTTTCTGGATTGGGTACCCAGATTCAATTTATTACCTCTTAGCATACGTATACTTATGGTCAAACGACACGAGTGAATCAAATTCTAGAGGATATGTTAATAATGTTTGTGATACAACAACCACATAAGTGGGAAGATTACTTCCATTTAGTGGAGCTTTCTTATAATAATGGATACCACAAGTCATTAGGCATGAGCCTCTTTGAGGTATTGTATGCAATAAAGTGCAGGGTGCCCATAGATTGGAATAGTCCTCTCAATAGACTAACATTGGGTCCTGATATGTTAGTCGATATGGAAGAGACAGTTAAGAAAATACATCAGAATATAAAGGCTTCCCAGGATAGACAAAAGTTTTATGTAGATAAAAGAATAGCTTATAAAGAATTCCATGTATAGGACCATGTGTACTTGAGATTAAAGCCTCTAAAAATCACTTTGCAGTGAAGGAGTCGCGCTAAGTTAGCACACCGGTACTATGGACCTTTTCATGTTTTGGAACAGATTGGACAGGTAGCGTACAAACTTGGATATCCAAGCCATATCTGAGTCCACAATTTTTTTCATGTATCCCTATTAAAAAGATATATGTACAACCCTCAGCATATAAATAACTAGGAAAATGTACAGGTAATAAGTTAATAGAACAAATAATGTATAATTTGCTATTTTGAAAAGTTTCTGATAGCAGGTTGTAAAATGTGCAGGTCAAACTAGAAGGAGAGTTTTTGGCATAACCTCTTCTTATTCTCGATCAGAGAGAAACCACTTTGTGGAACAAGCCATCATCAAGGTTATATTTCAATGGAAGCACTTTGGCCCAAAAGAGGCCACGTAGGAAGAAGAAGAGTTTATGTGGAAATCTTATTAGGAATTATTTTCATAAATCAATAAGAACACTAGAGACGATGTTCCTCACAAGGCGGAAGATGTAAGACCCAAAATTGCATAGACATTTAATTTCCCTACCATGTTTTACTTATTACTTTATATTTTTACCTTGTCATCAAATACTTGACATGGAATATTAAAGAACTATGGCTGGAAGGCCATAACATATTTTACTATTTGATTAATGAATAATTAAGAGTTAAAATGTTTTGACAAGAACTGAAAGAAATAGTTGTTAACCTCCCGAGACAGTTAAAATTGGTTACTCATTTGTCTCCTCAAAAGAGGAATCAAAGAAAGGCCTAGGGTGTGGGAGACGATAGAGAGAAAAGAATATTAGATAGGTGAAGTGAGCAGGGCAATGCTACCTAGAATTCCTTGAGCTGGGTGGAATAAACCAGTGGGAAAACCTTGAGTACAGTCTAAGAGGTATGTGAGTTGAGGCTACATTGTGAGTTCTGTTGCCCAAGATGCTTGACTGCAACAGACTCATTTTACTTTCTGGAGGAGGAAGAGCTTGAGGGACAGTGTGGACGTAATTTCTAGACTCACGGTTGGGTGGTGAGACCTTCCTCGAAAAGAAAAAGAACTACATAACTACAAGGCAATGAAGACATAAGTAATCAAACCCTTGACTTAGTGATCGTTAAAGAAAATGATTCTATAGTGATTGATGGATAAAACCCACGATTGTGCTTTGTTAGTTAAACCGAAATGGCCTGTTCTATATTTTAAGCTAGTAATAAGTAGCCTACATATTTAACGAGAGATCTATTAATGTTCTGAATGTAGAACGACTTATGTATTTAAGTAGAGAATTAAGCTATATCTAAAATAGAAAATTGTTCCTATTACAAAGAGAAATAGAAATTAGTTATCTATAAATATGTATACAAAGAATTGTTAACAATATGGTCCATATGTTCAATATGTTCAACCAAGAATAGCCTAAATGCTGAGACATAGCATTTTTAATATTATGCAATTGCATTGGCCTTTTGTATGTTGTATATTTTTATAAAATAAATGATAACCTTAAGTGACAACCCATCATGTCTTTTTCCTAGTAGTTATAAACCAGAGAATCAAAATTACGTATGTAGAAACTGTCAAATACTAAGAACACAACTAATTGTTCTAAATTTATTAATTGTAGAGAGAACACTCAATATCAAATGCAAGGGCTTGAAGTAATACTCTATCAATTGTAGAAAGAAAAATGAGTTAACGCAATCCATATGTATTCATAACTCAATGAAACAGAAACAATAAATCCATGTACAGACTCTGTAGAGTCCATTGAAAACAAAACAACAAGCTTTGATATCAGAAGCCACCTAAAAAATTGAAGGAGCTCTAAACCACGGGAATCTAAGTGAATTTAGTGACATTGTATTCAAACCCTCAAAATTATATGAAACCAAAAATTAAAAACCTTTCAAAAATAAATTAATTTCAAACCCTGGGTAAGGCTAGAACTACATATGTTTATGTCGTGGAGAATTTTGAACAACTCATTTCGCCAAGTACACAATTTTTTTTTAAAACAAAGTATCAAATACAAAGTATGGTTGGCTTGTAGCCTCTGCCTAAATACACACTTTTACCCAGAGAATCCAATATAACATCCAATGGAGATATTACAAGCATAGCCACCATAAGCACGAAAATTTTTGAGAAAGACAAACCACCATAGGGTTCGGCAATGAGAGCAACCTAGAAATAAGAAGGTGGTAACCATGAGTAATGAGGAAGCATTTGAGCCTAGCATGACCATAATTTATTGGTTTCGACAAATTTCAATACCTATATATGCACAAAGAGTGAGATTAAAAAACAAACCCTTAATGTTGAACTTAAATTCGTACTCAGAGAAATTGTGAGATACTTGAGACAAGGCAGTACTCAATTGTCGAAGTCTGCCTACACTAGAAACCCATGTATCAGGTTAACTGCTACTAGAATCAAGGTGGAAAATAAAAACATAGAGAAAACCCTATCATAACTATTATTACCTCCTCGAGGTCAACAACCTCCAAATTCATCTTCATCTGGATGGGTAAGCCAAGAGAAATGTGCATCCCCTACACAGTGGGCCGAATGAGTAGAGAAGCTTATCTGGGTACCTTCGAAATAGATATGGAAACTAGAACAAAGTACCCAAATCGAGAAGGAAATAAAAAAGTTTCAGGGTATTTGCAGGATAGGTTTTGGCATAACTATCCATCGAGATAGGAATGGATCAACAAAAACCCTTGCTATTGTAGTGAAGGCTTGTTTCAGTTGCAGAGTAGAGAACCAGAGAGATTTCACAACACAAATGAAACCACTTGTGGCGGGATTTTGAGGGAGCGATTACGAATTTAAACCCTAGGCACCGAGGACCATCAGATCGCCAAACCTAGATCGGAGGGAGCAAGCCAAGCCAGGTGTCCTCAACTATTGGATCTTTCTACCATTGGACACAATGACATTAAACATATGAGTAGCATGTGTTATGTGTTGTAATGCAAACTTTATTTACATTACAAATGACATTGAAGCTATAGTGTGGAGAACGTCAGGTCTGATTATAACTTCAACGCATATACGAAAATATATTTAAAGGTTGATATATATCATATCATGGTAAGATTGTTAACTTTTATCACATGGTAAGTTTGATATATGTTATCGCATGTTAAAGGTTGGTATTTATAAATTTTTTTAAGGTTAATATTTGTTGTGGTAATATATGTAACAGAATGAAGTTGTGTCCAAACCTTGCATTTGGAGGAAAGTCTCTAGTGCATGCATGCTTTAAGCATTTAATTATAGTTGTTCTAACTGCACCATTAGGGTTCATAATAAGCATTAAGGACTTTTAGAAGGTGATAATGTGGGTATTTTTCATATAAAGATCCAGATTCCATGTATAAGTATCTTATTAAGATACTCATGGTCATAACATATTAAATATAGGAAAAGGAGAAGTAGGGTTATATTCCCATGGAGGTTGTCAAAATACCAATTTGGTATACCATATCTTAGTCTATTTTGTTAGGTGTGTAAATATCCTTAGTCTTGGATTTTCTCAAGTAAACATTCATATTTGATCTGATTCCGACGCCTTAAATAGGATTTTACATACCCTATTATGAAACTAGCTCAAGAGAAGATAGAAAAGATAGATCAACGCCTTAGAATTCAGCCTCTTTGAGGGGGAAACCTCCTTTACATTACATAAATGAACAATTCTTCGATGATTCAAATGACAAAACCTCCTTTCTATATATAGGAGTCTAAGGAGTCACAATATAACCCAGCCGACCTAACAATAATAATATAAAGCCTCAAAAATAACAATAGAGGGATTCTATGGGGCAGAGTAATAACAATATGGGGACAATAGGGTCACAACAATATTAATAAGGGGTACAACTACAATAGTAATGGGGTATTCACTAGTATTTTAGGGACCCAACATGCCCCTCTCCTTCAGAAAGGTGTTGTCCTCAACGCTTGAGTAGTTCTGGATGCTTTTGTATAAAATTCTCATCCTCTCATGTCGAATCTTCAGCAGATAAGTTCTTCCACTTGATAAGATACTCTGAAATTGGTCGATTTCATAGCTGTCGAGTTCTTGTTTCTGCGACTGCTTCTGGTTCCAATATAATTTTTCCTTCCTCATTAAGTTGTGGAAATATTGTTTGAACTGGGAGCTTATCACCTATAACCTTATTTAAACATGAAACATGGAAAACTGGGTGCAATCGAGAAGCTGCAGCAAGCTCTAATTTGTATGCCATAGAACCAATCTTTTGCAACACCTTGTACGGACCATAATACTTTGGTGATAATTTATTATCCTTCTTAGCTTGCTTGAGGGACATTTTCTTATATGGTTGTAGCCTTAGTAATACCCAATCACCTACATCAAAACTTCTTTCACTGCGATGTTGATCTGCTTATCGTTTCATTCTATTATGTGCCAACACAAGGTTATCCTTTAAGAGTTGGAGGACTTGTTGTTGATGTTCGATGTGATGTTCCAGTTCTTGAACCTTAGAATTTTCTCTTAAATATGATGTGATGGATGGTGGCTGATACCCATAAAGTGCCATAAATGGGGTCATTTTTGTTGCTGTATGGAAGGAAGTGTTATACCACCATTCAGCTAAAGGCAACCACTTGACCCATTGTGTCTGTTTATCAGATACAAAGCAACGATAATATCCTTCCAAACATTTGTTTACTATATTAGTTTGCCCATCAGGTTGAGGATGATAAAATGAGCTATGATCTAACTAAGTACCAAGACAAGAAAATAATTTTGTCCAAAAATTTCCAGTGAAAATGGGATCTCTGTCACTTACAATAATCTTTGGGTTTCCATGTAGCTTTTGAATTGTTTCCATAAGTGCACTAGAAACTGTACTGGCTTTAAATGGATGTGATAATGCACAAAAGTGTGCATACTTGGTAAGTCTGTCAACTACCACCATGATGACACTCTTTCCCTCAGACTTGCGTAAATGTTATGAAACCAGCTCAAGAAAAGATAGATCAACACCTTAGAATTCAGCCTCTTCGAGGGGGCAAACTCCTTTACATTACATAAATGAAAACTTTTTGGATCATACAAATAAAAAGACCTCCTTTCTATATATAGGAGTCTAAGGGGTCATAACATAATCAGAGCCTACATAACAATAATAATGTAAGGGCATAATAATAACAATAGTGGGCTTCTATGGGGCACAATAGTTACAATATGGGCACTACATGGGTACATCAATATAATAAGTGGGTTGTACTAATAATAATAAGGGGTTACACTAGTAGTATAGGGGCCTAACATGCCCCTCTCCTTCAAAAAGCATTGTCCTCAACGCTTGAGTAGTTCTTAATGCTTCTGTATAAAATTCTTGTCCTCCCGTGTGGAATCATCAGTGGGTATGTTCTTCCACTTGATGAGATACTCTGAAATTGATCGATTTCATAGCTCTCAGGTTCTTGTTTCTGTTCCAGGTTCTTATTTTTCCTTCCTCTTCAATTTTTGGCAATATTGTTTGAATTGTGATATTTTGCAAATTTTGAATAAGTGGCCATACTTCTTTATCCTTCTTCCATTCATCCCTTGCTTCATTGATCCAATCTGGTTGGATAATAGAAATAGCATAAAACAATGCTTCCACATCCTCATCCTTCAAGAGTCTTTCCATTTGGTAAGGTTGCCATTTTTTAAGTGCATGTAGTATTGCCAACATTTCCTTGTCATAAATAGCTTGCTTGAGATGTAGTAGTAAAAATACCCAATCACCTACATAAAAACATTTTCCACTACGATGTTGATCTACCTGTTGTTTCTTTTGATTTTGCACCGAACTGGCGTTATCCTTTAAAAGTTGGGGAACTTGTTGTTGATGCTCGATGTGATCTTTCACTGCTTGGACCTTTTTCTTCTTGATATGTCCTTCTATCTCTAGAGTTTGAGGAGTGGTAATTTCTTCCAATCCTTTACAAGATATGGTTGGATTCATTTCTTGATGCTTGATGTGATCTTTCACTTCTTGAATATTTTTCTTCTTTTTATGTCCTTCTATCTTGATAGTTTGAGGAGTGGTAATTTCGACCAATGAATTACAAGATACGGTTGGATTCATTTCTTCTTTCTCGATGCGATCTTTCACTTCTTGCACCATTTTCTTCTTGATATGTCCTTCTATCTTGAGAGTTTGAGGAGTGGTAATTCTTGCCAATGCTTTACAAGATATGGTATGATTCATTTCTTCTTTCTCTGGGGTGGGGTCCTGGTGTATATCCTCTTGTTTTGGATGTTTCTTGATTCTTTTCTTCCTCCTCTTCATATTCTATGTAAAATAATTTCTTCTCAACGCACTTATGACCTTTAGTGCACTTTCTATCACAATTGTAACAAATCCCTTTTTCTCGTTTTCTTCCAATTGTTGTGGTTTAACCCTTGTAAGTTGTGGAAGGCTAGGAGAAACAACACTTCCATATTTATAGTTGTGAGGGGTAGAATTCCTTGTTGCCGTAATTTTACTTTCCACTATGTCATAAAGCCTTTTTATTCTTTCCAATTGTTGTGGTGTTGCTCGAAAGAAGGTGTTGTGCTTTGTATCCTCATAATGTGCTATCGTTTACTCCATGAGAATTGACGACGTAACAAGTTGTTTACGAGAAAAAAACCCTTTATACCATTATATTCCATTAATGGTATCGAGAGAGCCAATGTGTGATTATGCTTCATATCCAATCCATACATGAAAATCCTTAAATGTTTTGAAAGCTTGAGATTTACTTTTTTAGTAAGTACACCCAACACATTCCAGTGTAATCATCAACATAATATTTTGTACAATTATTTTCATTATCATAATTAAAATTCATAGGACTACACAAACCCAAATATATATGTCCAAATATTGTACATGAATGAAGGGCCCTTGCTAGCGATTGTGAACAAGGAGCAAGTGGAAAATGACTATGCATAGCTATAGACCCATATAAATAAGAAAGTGAAAAATCCCATATATATTTAATAGGGTACTCAATTAACATATTTAATGCTTAAAGTGGTTAGGTATAACAAAATAAATGTGTTGAGCTATCATCCTCTGGGAGTTAAATCACCCTTGATGAGGAAGGGGCATGACTAAGTAAAGTGAAAAATGAGATAATATTAACGGATAGTCTATGAGCTCTTGGTAGAATAAACAATGTTCCAATGCAAATAAGGCTACTAATTTTCCACGTAGCAGAGAAATTTATTTGGGGTAATATTCCAGGTTTTTTCAAAATAAAAAATAAAAAATAGTTCTCAATTTTGACATTTTTTAATTTATTTGCTCAAAGTTTATATTTTAAAATTATTATAACTTAAAAATAATTAGAACTCTGAATATGTTTATGAAAATATCATTAAACTTTTAACATGATGGATATTAGGGAGTACTAATGTTAGGAAAGATTTATGAGCTTTAAAATAAATTTCCATCCTTGAAAGTTTGGCTACTAGATAGAACCCTTTGAGAAGAAAGAAAAAAATATCATAGTTGTGCAAAATATAGAAAAGAATTAAGTGATTAAAAGAGAAGATGACATGAGACATTCATGAATAAAACTAACATGTGGGAATAACTAACAAGGAATAAAGTTGTGGGTCATTTAATGTTTGCATGTTGTGAGGCTTTGTGACATAGTACTCATGAAAATCCTCAACGCTAAGGGGATGTACATTGCATGATACTTTTTTATTTGAAATGACGAAAGACAATTTAGGATGCATAAATGTAATTATATTATAATTTAGTCAAAGAAACATTGTACTCTTGTTTTATTTTGTTAAAGTTTTTTATGCATGTCCATGTTTATCTCACCTTCATGGCTTATTTTAATAAGAAGGAGAACTAAGTAATTTGTCATTGTACATATATAATAAAATTTCATCATTTTTAGTAGAAGAGTTGCAATAGGAGCTGATGTTGGTGTTACCTATCCTAAAGAAGGTGTATTTTTGAACACCTATCTCCTTGTTAACGAAAAATATTACCTTTCTCATTTAGTGTATATCTATTTTATTATATTTCCATTTATTTTAATGTTTTTCCTAAGATATAATTATTAATTTTCCAATGAGATCAAAAAATATATTTTTATATTGTATTAACATTCGCTTCCAAATCACATTAAAGGTGTCTTGCATATCTCACATTCATTCAAAGGGGGACTTTCGTGAATAATGAGGTGAGACAAAACATTAATATTTGTATAATGGTTTCAATATATTTTGGTTTCTATCCTTTAAATTCCATTCCTAAAGAAATAAATGTGAATGCATTTGAGATTTGCATAAATCTAATAGAAAAATATCTCATAGATTGTACATATAGTGCAATTCATTGCCATTGAACTCAACAACGCCTTAGATTTAAATACAAAGCCTCAAAATTTAACTTGGAATTGATTAGACAAAATTAAAACAAAAACAAAATAAAAACAGAAAAATATACTAAAAAATTATATTACAAATATATTATTATTTATGTATTATTAATATAATATTAGTTGATTAAAGAAAAACAGAATCATAATTTATACAATCTGAAATAATGTAAATAAATTTGTGAAAAAATATTTATGATTTTCTTAATTATGTTTTGTTGATAGTGTTATACTATAATAGGATTCTAGATTTTAAATTTAATTATCAATAATCATAAGGTTTGATGGTAGAGGCATTAAATAATCAATAATTGATATTTTTTAAATATATCATTAATAGAAGGTTAAGATTTATTTAAAATTTAGTTATGATATCTATTCCTTCTCAATTTAATTAAAAAAATTGTTTCAATATTAATTTCAAATACAATATATATAGAATATTTTCACTATAAAATGATTTACTGGTTTTATTATAGCTATTGTGACCCTATAATTAAATGGATTGAAAATTTCTATATTCGTCAATCTATGATAAGAATCAAAACACTAACCCGATTATACATATTGCATTAACTAGATCAAAAAATTCACAAAAGTTAGCTAAACTATATATTTATTACTATTATTATCACCTGAGTTATATAATATATAAAAATATGTTTATCCATGTAGATTCGCCCCACTATTATTATGGAAATCTTTTAATTGGAAACATTTATTCTTACATTACCATGGCTTAAAAATACCACATTCCCAATATGATGTGTTGATATGCCATTTTAATAAATTAATTAATTTGAGATAATTCAATTAATAGAATATAACTAACCTAGATAGACATCTTATCATTGATATGTCAATATTACCATGACTATTCCAACTTTTTCCATGGGGTTTAAATATCTACGATCAACCGAATAATTAAATTGTAACTATGGAAGATCTATTCTTAGTATCAACATAATTATAGGCATATCTATTTTGGAATTTTTTTTGCAATTTAAGTTAGAAGAAAATATTAACATTAAATTAAGACAAGCTAGGGAAGCCATATAAATAAAATGGATCGAACTACAAATAAAATTCAATCCATGATAACCATAAAAATGGGTAACCCATTGATTCCTATCAAATTTAATATATTTAAAAAAAACAAAAATTAACTAAATAATAACTTTATTACAAATTATATTGTGGTTATTTATAATAAAAAAATGTATGCATATTTCAACAACAACAAAAAATCTTAGTGGAAAATTTTAACAGTGAAATATGTCAATATTACTATGGATATTCCAACATGTTCCATGGGGTTTAGATATATTCTCTCAACCTAATAATTAACTTATAACTATGGTGAAGAGCATAATTATAGACATATATAACCTCTGCTCGACTGACTTATGTACTAATTGTTGGACTGCAAAAGGTGGATCATTAATTCTTATTAGAATGTTCATATTATATTGTTCTATTTCATAGTTATAACATTCCAACCAAATCTTCATTTCGTGTTGTTCTCTCTACTGAATTTTTTTACTAGACAACTAAATTTGTCATCAAACCTAGAATACTTGGATGAAAGTTCATCACTATAAGTCTGCTTGGATTGCATTCTATCTTGAACATAATTTTCTTCTAAACTTCTTATCATAGTAACATGGGTTAAATCACAAGTCAAGTCGATGTTCAATTTTTATTTTTTCCTTTTTGGTTTAGTCGACTATCTTTGGTCATATGCCTATGATGAGCACCTTTCTACGTTGAGTTTGTCTGGAATCGATTTTTTATGTTGTTGTTTTTTCTGAACTACCATCATTTTCTATAGTTGTTTTTCAGTGAATACATATTCTCCATGTCCAAGAAACTACAAGACGTCAAACCCAATACATTATTCTAGAAATTGTTCTAATTTTCTATGCTACTCTTTAAATGATATCCTCAAAAAAATTTCATGCAATTGAGTGTAAATTCTATTGTTGTTGTGCATATTCTAGTTGAATACCTAGAAATATTACATTTCCATTTATTGTATATGTTTATGTCCCTGTTGGTTTCCAAATCCCTGAGTCTTTGCTTGCAATATTCTTATGAGATTATGTCAGAAGTTCTAAGAGGCCAAATTTAAATGGTTGTGTATAATAATGCTTCTCTTTCTTCTTCTTGTTTAGCATTTTGAAGGAGTAAAGTATAACCCATTGTTCTTCTCAAGCTTATGGGGGAATTGGGAATATTATATTATATCATTAACTAATCCTATATATATTTCATCAATTGTAGGCTGATACAGAATCTCTTGCGTGTCTACATCTAAAGACTTGACATACCAAACTTCAATTCTTTGTATGGACAATTGAACATGTGATGAGGGAGGATTCATTTTTTGTATGTGTTGAGGTACTCTCCATCTTTTGGAAGATTTTTAAAGATTTCTGGAGGACTAGCTAGTGAAGTTTGTTTCATCTCTACCAAAATTAGTAAAGAGGGGAACCAAATGGACTTATTCGAATTTTCACATTCATACCGGTTCATATTTAGCATGTCACGAACGTGTTTTTCCTACTTGTATATTTTTCCCGTCATGATCATTTGACCAAGTTATTGTAGAATAGTGATTTTAATGTTAGAGACTCTCCCTATTCATGCAAAATGACTCTCTCTCATTAGGAAATATTTAGAAATAAGAAAAAAATGAAATATCAAAAGCTTATTTTAATAGTACATATATTTAACACAATAATATAAACATGAACAAATAGGAATCCAATAAAGAATATTTATTATTCATATTGCATTGAACAATCGAAATAGGAAAAAACCATATAGAAATACACAATTTAGAAATTTAGGAATTTTATAATTTTGAAATACATATAACTAAATATAGAGAACAACATATATATACTTGATTAATATTAATTAATGAAGGGAATAATAGTTAAAATGAACTTCACACACCAACATTAAGACCTTAAAGCATCTACAAAATATACACCATCATTGTATGATCTAATGGGTGAAACGCCAATACTCATCAAGATCATTACCATATGTTGAATCACAGAAATTGCTTTTTGCGTCAACATCATAATCAAAATCATTACCATATGTTCGCTCACGAAAAGTTATTTTTGGGTCAATATCGATAATCAAAATATCATCTCAATAATACACAATATCTATTATATTCCTTTCTTATGGGATTTAAATTGGAGTTACACTTCATTCAAATTGATCACTATGTTATGACACTTTAAGTGCATAAAAGATATAGTTTTAATGGTAGAGTTAATGTGTTAGATATTAAAATTGACGTGCATTGTAAAATTTCAAGAATTACAATGTCATGATCATGAAGTGTACTAGGGGTCATAGTTTCTAGAATTCATTGTGTTTTAAAGATGATAGTGCACTATGGTTCAATTAATTTTAGAGTTAGTCCCTTAAGAATTATCAAGTGACCAATTTCATTGTTTTTTAATGGTAATAATTGTTAGAGGTTGCATTATGGAAGGGTTTTAAATTATCTAAGAGTATGAGTGATCACAGTAAAGTAGTGATTATGGGTCATATTAGTGTTTTGACATTCATAATGGTTTCTAGTTAAGGGGCACATATTGTATAAGATATTTTGGTTAGAGCAATCCAAGGTTACATTAAATAAGGGAAACCATTTTGTGGGGGTTAATATATAGTGCAATATCTAGAAATATCTAATAATAACTTCATTATAATTAGTGAATTTATAGATACATATATCAATATATATTTTTACACATCAAAATATTATTGTGAAACCCAATGTGTGTTTCCTTATGATTTCCCTCGTTGTTTTAATCCAATAACTAATGAGTTGTACTTAAGCATTAACTTTGTAAACATTCTCTTGACTATGAAGAAAGCAATTTAAACATTGAGTTTTTAAATTTCACCATTACTTTTTTAACTTTGAAATTTTGTGGTTTTAATGCAAAAACAATTAAATAACAAAAGTTTCTAACTTTGAAACTATCCCTTTTTTACTCCAAAAAAAAATAAATATTATTTTGAAATTTAACTTTTAGTTTTTCACTTTTCCATCAACTATTTGTTCTTTCTAACTTTGAATTTAGTTTTCATATCATATAGCTTTGCAACGTTGGCCAAACCTACCTTTTCGTGAGAGATTATCACATCTTTTTATTTTGTTGTTCTCTGTTCCTCCCCATAATGAAAAGAGATAGATAATTCTTGTTCCTCCCCTTCCTAAAACTAGAGAGAATTCTTATTGAGTTTGATATCAACTAAGCCAAACACCGGTCGGGGAGATAGCGAAATTGGCAATCTTTTACCTCAAAGGCAATCTTTTAAATTTAACCTTCGCATTTTTACTTTGCTTTCTTTAAAATTTAAAGGTAAATTATTTCGGTTTGTATTGTTTTAATTTAACGGGTGGTTTTTTTGACTTAATGTAATTTATATTATGTTTTTAATTCTAAATTTAAACTTTAATTTTTTGCTTTGCTTTCTTTTAATTTTAAAAGTAAATTATTTTGGTTTGTATTTTTTAATTTAAAGATTGGTTTTTTTTACTCAATGTAATTTATATTATGTTTTTAAATTTAAGTTATTTTTTGCGTTAATTTAGGTAACCTCTTGCTTTTATGGGCTGTCTTCTTGAATTCGAGCTGTTCCCTCCATAGCCGTTTTCTCACAATCACAAATTTATGCATTGTTTTAAATTTAAGTGTCACAAATTTATACGTTGTTTTTAAATTTAGGTTATTTTTTCTTTTTCGGGTTGTATTTTCTAAATTTAGGTAATTTTTTTTCTAGACGTTGAATTCTAGACGTTCCCTTCATAGCCGTTTTTTAACAATCTCAATCTCACCCACCCAATATGTGATGATTTCGAAACTATGCTCATGCCCAATTGTTCTAGGATAGTGTTTTCATTGGGAGACCGTAAGACTAAATATATGAAGATCTTGTGTTCCATCTGTATCTTTGACGGGGGAGCGTGAGACTGAATATCTTTGAAGGTCGTTTGTTCGATCTGTATCTATGTTGAGAGAGAGTCGGATCGAATATATGAAGATCATTTGTTAGGTCCACGGTCAACGCCCCTGTCAATTCATAACTCTACTTCCAATCACGCTTGAGGTAAGCAGCCATTTCTGTCCATTCAAATTATGTTAACATTCCATGCCTCTTCTTCTTCGAACTTTGTTTATAATATTTTTCTGCAATTATGGATATTGTTTATTTTGTTTACACATTTGAAGCCAGGCCTCTGAATATCGTCTGTTCGATCTGTATCTTTGTCGTCTTTCTCGAGAAAGATTCAGACTGAATATACGAATATCATGTGTTTGATCCATGCACAACGCCCTTGTCACTTCATAACTCTACTTCCAATCAGGCTTCAGGTAAGTAGCCATTTCTGTCAATTCAAATTACCTTAATATTTCATGCCTCTTCTTTGATCTTAGTTTATAAATTTTTCCTGAAACTATAGATATCGTTTATTTTGTTTGCATATTTGAAGCCACGACTGTTCTTAGAGCCTTGCTTTAAAGTATGGTTTATAAAAACATTTTACAACTATGGATAGATTAAAATTAGCTTAATATTCCATGCCTCTTCTTCGATCTTCGTTTATAAAAAATTTCTGCAACTATGGATATCGTTTATTTTGTTTGCATATTTGAAGCCACGACTCTTCTTCGAGCCTTGCTTTAAAGTATGGTTCATAAAAACATTTTACAACTATGGATAGCGTTTATCGACAATTTTCTTGCACAATTTAACTTGTTGTTTATAATTTTTTTGTACAGCTATGGATATATCGTTTGAGGATATGTTGTTTATAAAAAATTTCAGATCTATGGATATCGTTTATGGATATGTTGTCTATACAAATTTTCTAGAGCTATGGATATTGATTTTGGATAATTTTGTTTGCACATTTGAAATGATAAGCATTGGTTTATAAATTTTTTTCCTCAAGTATGAGAAGTACTTCTTGATACTTTTCACAAGGGCATACTTTTCATGTTTCATTATACATTTATTCACACATTGAAAAGTCTGAACACTTCTTCATCAAGATTCATCCTCAATTACTATATCGGCCCAATCCTCTTCACTGAACTTTGGTCTTATGGTTACTGAGATATCAATCATTGATACATGTAGGCCAAAATTATGAAGCAAAAAATTTAGAAATTCTTGCAAGCATTCACCTCTTTCTTGGTTTGTTGAATGATGGATTGTAAATGTTACTTGGGTGTATAAACTTTGATACCTCATTTTTTTATCTATATTCTAATATGAAAATAGATTCAGCATAAATTTAGCATTTTTTTTATTTTTTTTATTGGAATTAGAATTTGGCACTTAGATTATATATTTTTGAAATTTTTAATACAAAAATAAATTTAACATTCTCAATTATATTTTTAAATATAAAAATTGTTCTTAATATTTTCAAATATAGACATGTAGAAATATGTATATGTAGAAAGTAGTCAAAGCTATTTTTTCTTTTTTCCAAATAAAACAAGAAAATGTTGTCCTCTTGAACTACACTCACATGGATTATTCAGTATTCACTTTTGTTGTTCACCACCCTTACAACTTTGATATTGAAAATCATAGGTGGCCACACAATTTTAATCACCTTTTTCATAACTTTGTTAGTGAAATCGTGAAAATAGTATAAACTAGAGAACTAAATTAAATTTTACTAGTTAAATAGTTGTGCTCATAATGCCTTATTTATATTGCAATTTTTTATACATATTACTTGTTATATTATCATGTATATATTGATATCTCAGTTTTCTAAATATGTGTTATAAATAAAAATAATGAAATGATATGCAATTTTATTTTGATTAAGCTTTTTGAGGAGGAAGAGGAGGAGGAGGAGGAGGAGGTGGAGGCGGAGGTCAAGGAGGCAGAGGAGAGGAGGAGGACGAGGCATAGGAGAGGAGGAGGAGGAGGCAGGAGGAGAGGAGGAGGAGGAGGCAAACGAGGAGTATGAGGTGGAGGTGAAGGTAGAGTTGGAGGAGGAGGTGGAGGAGGCAGAGGAGGCAGAGGTGGAGGTAGGGGAGAAGGAGGTCGAGGTAGGGGATAAGGAGGTGGGGGAGTAGGAGGAGATGGAAGCAGAGGAGGAGGAGCACAAGGAGGAGGAGGTGGTGGTGTGGAGGAGGAGCAACTGAAGGCAAAGGTGGCAGTGAGAGAGGAGGCAACGGAGGAGGCAGGACAAGAGGAGGAGGAGGTGGAGGGGATGGGGAAGTAGGGAGGGGATGTTGATAATGGCAAAGGAAGCAGTGGAGGCAAAGGAGGTGGGCGAGGAGGAGGAGAAGGAGGAGGAGGAAAAGGGAAAGGCAGTGACATTGGCAGTGGTGGTGGTGGTTGTGGCGGATGAAGAGGAGGGTCATGTGGTGGTGATGGTTCTAGCAGAGGTGGAGGAGGAGGAGGAGGGGTTGAAGGTGGTTGAGGAGGAGGTGGAGGTTGTGGTAGAGGCGGAGTAGGAGGATGAGGTGGAGGAGGTGGTGGTGGGAGAGGAAGAGGAGGAGGAGGAGAAGGAAGAGCAGGAGGTGGTGTTGTTGGTAGAGGTTGAGGTGGTGGATGAGAAGGTGGAGGCGGTGGTGGTCTAGGAGGAGGTTGAGGTGGAGGAAGAGGAGTAGGAGGCAAAGGTTGAGGTTGTGGAGGAGGAGGAGAAGGAGGAGGAGGAGGAAAGGGTGGTGGTGGAGGATGAGGTAGATGTGGAGATGGAGGAGAAGGAGGAGGAGTAGGAAGTGGAGCACGAGGAGGAGTAGGAAGTGGAGCACGAGGAGGAGGTGGTGGAGGTGGAGAATGAAGAGGAGGTGGAGGAGGTGGATGTGGATGTGGAGGTGGAGGTGGTGGAGGTGGAGGTGGTGGTGGAGTAGGAGTTGGTGGAGGTATATTTGGATGTGGAGTAGGAGATGGTCGGGGTATAGGTGGAAGTGGAGGAGGAGGAGGAGGAGTAGGAGGATGGTGAGAAGGGTGTAGAGGAGGACGAGGAGGACGAGGAGGAGGCAGTGGTGGAAGTGGTGGTGGAGGAAGAATGGAGGTGGAGGAAGAGTGGAGGTGGAGGTTGAGGTGGAGGAGGAGGTGAAGGTTTACATGCAGGTTTAGGTGGATGAGGAGCAGGACGAGGAGGAGTAGGAGGAGGAGGAGGAGAAGGACGAGGAGGA
>APFE031498821.1:62068-79152 GCA_000404065.3 Pinus taeda
CATTAAAACATTTCAAAATAAAAGGAATATTTTTGTAATGGAATAAAATTATAATAAAATAAATACTAATTTCAAAATTGAGTATTTTTGGGGGAGTAATTTTGATTTTGGAGTAATTTTGTTTTCGTATTTGTGGATTATATATAGAGTTAGAATAATTATCTTATCTTTAAAAAGATTAATATAAATAGTTAATTTATTATTAATTGATATGTAACTTGATAAGTTAAACCTTCACGCATAAAACAAAAAGGGTAAATTTATACTACCACTTAAAGTTTAATATGATAAAGAGAAAAGAGGATTCACCTAGCTCACACCATCAAAGGATCCTAGTGGTATGTCTAGAGTGAGTGGAAGAATGATTGGAACTAAATGTTTTTGGGATTTTAGATCAATTTTTTACTCTTGAGTGGAGGCTCTTATCTCTATGGTTTTGGCGATCTCTACAATGACAGGTCTCTCCAAACAGCTACATACCTACTAACACTGACGGCAACATGACTTTTCGATCCCAGCAAGACAGTTTTGAACCTCATGAATCCCCCTACGGGGAGGGCGCAGCGCCTCCCCAATGGACAATGAAGAGCGGAAAAAGAATAAGGAAGGCAACAAATCAAAGGATCAGAGTGAGAAAAACACCGATCTAAACTCACAAAAGGAAAAACACGATAACAAAGAACAACCCAAGGTCAGCTCGACAACATGCAAGCTCGTGGCTACTGAACGTCTGAAAGTAGTACTTTCAGGCCATCGAATCAATGCTCAGATACACTATATGAGGGACCATGCTCTAATAGGCAAGTTCATAGGACTTTGGCTAACTGAGAAGGTGCTACGTGGATGGATAACAATGAAATGGAACCCAAAAGGACATATCACCCTGCAGCTATGGCCTAAAGGGTTCTTCACAACCATTTTTAACTCCCTGGAAGACTAGAATAGGATTCTGGATGGAGGGCCCTATTTCTTTAATGCCGCCAGCCTGTTTCGCAGAGGCTGGGTAGAGTGCTTCAACCCTGATAAGGAGGATCTTAGTTGGGCTCCAGTCTGGATTTGATTGTACTCACTTCCCGTGGAGTATTGGGATGAAACTTCTATACAAGAAATTGGTAGTGCTTTGGGTGAATTTATAAAAGTTTCAGAGGAAACAAAATTCTGAAGATATACCTCCTACGCATGAATCTGCATCTACATGAACCTCAACAAGGCCCTTCCGGATGCGGAAATTTTATTCCATGACTATGTTGAGTGGGTTCAGTTGATTGATTATGAACATGTGCCGTTTAGGTGCAGAAGGTGTCATGCCCTCGGTCATTTATTCAGGGACTGTACTTTATCTCAAAAACACTCATTCCGAGCTGGACCAGATATCCCTAAGGCTGATGGATTTATGAAAGTGGCCAGTCGAAGGAGAAGCCATAAGAAATCAGCTTCAAATTCCAAAATGCCTCAACCCAGCTCATCCAAGCGTTCAACGAGCAATAACTTTGAAACATTAGCTCATCAAAATGACCCTAGCTTTGAAATTCCTGCTCCCCTAGAGAAGGAGGCAACGAAGAACAAACAATAGAAGCATGTAGATTCCAAGTCACTCCAAGAAGATCATGTGCCCAACGATACCTCCTCCTCATATAAGCACAAGATCCTAGCATGGAATACTCAAGGAATGGAGGTAGACAACTTACAATTTGATTCCAGAATATCAGAATAACTAACAGAAGAATTAAATGAATATCAACACATGGAGGAGGAACCCAAAAGAATAGATATTGGGGAACTAGAAATTTTGGGCCTAGAGCAGGCATGTAGAACAAAAAATTTTAACAAAATTCCAGACCGACAACTAGAGAATCTGGAGGAGGTTCTTTCACGGGCACAAAGGCAAAAGTCTTTAGGTATTCAGACCGGCAGCCCATGGGATGGGAGATTCATTACCAAAGATATCAAAAAGCGTGGAAGGAAAATAGACCTCCAACAAACAATCAGAATAGGAGAAATGTTAGTGGAGTCAGGAAGGTACTCCAAGCTAACAAAGTACTACAACTCCCTTCATAATCCTTCCCAATGAAGTTAATATCATGGAATATTAGAGGGCTCAATGGCCCAGGGAAAGGTAGACTACTTAAAAACATTATTATGCAAGAAAAACCACAAATCCTTTTCTTGCAAGAAACCAAATGCAATTCAAGTGCTCTGGAAAGAATTGCAGCAAAAGTCTGGCCAGGAGGTCTCACTGCTACTGTGGATGTCTATGGGGAATCTGGAGGCCTTGAAATCTTATGGGACGCCTGAGCTATTAGGCTCAACAACATCCATGCAAGTAAGAATTTCATCCAAGCAATTTTTCACATCATAGGGACAAATATACACAGGCTTTTAACCAATCTGTATTTCCCCTAGGAGGCTATGCATAAAGAAGAAATCCTGAACACCCTCTCAACTATCAACACTAATAGGCCACATCAATTATGGATTTCAAGGGGTGAAAGCATACAAGATTTCGGATTGTGTAAATGAGAATATTAAGTATAAGAATATTGTTTTAAGAAAACTAAATTATTGTCCCATAGATGCGTAGTTCTAGAACACACTGAGAAGAGGCTAAGTTCTTTAGATGTTTAGCAACCACCAAATATTAGAAAATTTGAATTATATAATAAACCAAAGTCTCATTATTGTACAAATGAGGAGGTATAAAAAAAATTAGAAGAGGAAATTGAAATTCCACCATAGCCTTTGAGAAAGTGAACTTGGAAAAGAAGGGCAATAGATATATGCAATTATATTTTATCCAATTTGAAGTGTATATTTCATTTTTTCACTTGCAATAATGAGCCTATAGCTTAAAAAAAATGAAAATCAAGGACTGCTAAATTGAACATGTATAAGGAGATGATTTATTTTTATACAAAGAATAATATCAAAGTATGGTTTCTTAATGGATGAACCCGTAGACGCAACTTTGTACTCTAGGAAAAGATAAGTGTTCAAAGAAAAGATAAATTCAATATCCTCCTTGTACATGGTTTCTTAATGGATGAACAGGTGGATGGATGATGGTTGCTTAGGTGGATGTAACTAGGTGTTCGACAAAAATATAAATTCAATAGCATCCTTCAAAAGTACAGGGTGCTAATGTTGGTTGTGAAAGAATATTTTTAAGTTGTCAAAACGCACTTAGAGTGATATTTTCACTAGCTAAAAAATAACATTTATCAAGTTCAATAGTTATCAAGTTCTTATTATAGGCAGAAATAGGATAGGGGAATGTGAAGACGACATTCCAATATGGTGACTTTAGAAGAGGAGATATATTTGACACAAATGTATATCTCTGTTGAAAAACATAAGTAATTCTTGCATGCAAAATCTATATGGTCTCAAATAGTCACCCAAAACATGTTATGAGAAGCTAGATTATTTTATCTCAAGTTTAAGAGTTTCAAATAGTCACCCAAAACATGCTATCATAAGCTAGATTATTTTATCTTGATTCTAAGGGTTTTAAGATCTAAATTGGACCACTATCCATATTAGAGATAATATAGGAATTGTATGGTGAAGATCACTGATTAAGAATAGACTCCTCAAGGTTAGTTAAAAAATTTAAATAAAAATAAAAAATAAGTGTGGGAGGATATCATTGGAGAAAATATTATATGTTGGGCCATTAGATTCATAGGAAAAGCCTTTATTTCCAGTCGGGTAGGTCTATTAAAATTATGTGATTTATATTATTGCGCAGTAAGGTGTTCCCTCTACCAAGAAACCTAGAAATCCCCTAGAGTCTTAGTTGTCTTCTTCTGCTCCAATTGATTTTATGTTAGATGATTGAAATATTTGCAACCATTAGATTAAAAATCTTATCATAACTACTTTCATAGTTGAATGAAAAATCTTATTATACCTAATTTTTCAAACTGCCCAGCCTGACCTACTGAATGAAGTCTTGCACTCTGTTATTCCAAAGCTGAAAAATATTGACCACGACAGATCGAATAGCTTTGTTAAGTTTTTTGAACAGGTTTGTGAGTTGTTTTTTCTCAAGGTCTCATTCAGCCTTTTTTTGACAAACGTTTTGCTTCCGGAAATTCAAATGTTTTGTGGTGGATTGAAAGACTGGAGATATTTGTTGATGCAGTACGCTCGGCATCAATTTATGCAAGCTATTATTTCTACGAGTACTGATATATGAGCTATCTTGATTAGCAAAACATAAAATGTTTCAAACTGGAAATAAGGTTTATCAAATTTCATAAAATAGAAATATGGGTATATGTGTCTTATTATTGTGTAAATGTATATTTTTTATTTTCCAAGTTGTAACATTCATGGGCCAATGCTTACAACTATCACGAGTTTTTTGAATCTTTTTATTCACATGGATTTCTTATTATGGAATTAAAAAGATCGAAACTCACGTTACACACATTCTTTGAAAATTTTCATATGGATATTTAAATTTTGTGTTTTGGTTTCATGGTTTGAATTTCTCTCATTCCGTATTAACATTATTCATTGTATGCCTTCCTTCAATAATAGAAACTCTACCAATATTCTCTGAATATGCCCATGAGCAGAGGCTTTTAAAGTAGCTTTTTGGCTTTGAATGAATCTTCTGCACAAGCCACTGAATTTATAACATTTTGGTTTCATGACATGAATTTGTATCATTTCTTATTAACATTCTTGATTGTATGCCTTCATTCAATAATAGAACCTCTACCAATATGCTCTGAATATGCCCATGAGTAGAGCCTTTTAAAGTAACTTTTGGGTTTTTAAAGATCTTTTGGACAAGTCACTTAATTTATACGAGTGTATCGTGTAGGGATAAGTGCAGGAGATGTCTAGCTTCTTCTAGACTCCAAATGATGATGAAAAATATGATACAACTTCTTCACATGATTATACAAAATTGACTGATGAAAACATCTTCCAAAATATGTTACTTTTAAAAGCTTTCTTACATGATTATACAAAATCGAGTGATGAAAACATCTTCCAAATTCATCTACTTTTAAAAGCTTTCTTACTATTATTAAGTTGTTATTTTGATTCTTTAAAGTGGCTGTAAAAACCAGGTGGAACAAGTTAATTTTTTGATTATGTGATATTGATGAATGTGCGCCTTAGCGAGTTTTTTTTTAATTAAAAATATTTTGAAATATATAAATCAATTTATTTTTGAAATTTTTCTAGAAAAAAATATACAGGCTATATTTTTTCTTATTTAAATATATTTTGAAATATATAATTCAATTTAGTTTTGAAAATTTTATGAAAACAAAATATATAAATCAATTTATTTTTGAAATTTTTTTGAAAAGTTCAAGTTAGTTTGAAATTCACATTTACTATCTTTAGAAATTTTATTTAAATTTTAAATTAAAAAAATATATAAATAAACATAAAAGTGCATGAATCAAACCAATAAGGAAAAAAATCCAATATCTATTAGTGTAATTTTTTAATTTTCTTTTCTACTTAATTTTCTTTTTTTAGATTTTTAAGTTGAGATTTTTACTTTTTCTTATTTAAACATATTTTGAATTATATAAATCAATTCGTCTTTGAAATTTGTATGGAAAGTTCAAGTTAGTTTAGAATTTACATTTACCCTCTTTTACAAATTTTATGTAACTTTTAAATTAAAATAAAATATATCAAAAATAAAATCCATGAATCAAACTAATGAGTAAAAAAATCCAATATCTATTAAATTTTGAAATAAAATAGTTATTTGTATAAGAAGATTAATCCTTCTCTCCATAGAAATGGTTACATTATCTATACTCATGTTTACTTTGAAATGAGGCTTCGAGAGTTTTGATTTAATCATTAATAATTACTAGGTAGATGGTATGGATTTAACATGATATTTTTTAGTAATATTCATTAATCAAAAATTGAGATTCTACAAAATAGCTATGCTCTTTTTTAAAATTTTAATTAAATTGATTAATTAAAAAATATTTACAAATAAATATCATATGATAACCTTAACATGTAAATAGACTATGTTGCAATACTATGTATGAATACCATGGTTTACTAATACCACATACCCAAAAATCCATAACTAATATTCATATGGCACATATTAATGACATTTTTTAATTAAAAGGAAAAAAACAACATATTTGTTTTCTCAAAAGAAATTTTATCCTTTAGTTCATTTATATCACTATCTACATTACTAAAAGAATATTAATGAGATATAAATTACTACCATGAACCTAATAATTAATAATTATTGATAATTCCAAAATAACCACTCATAATATACAATCATATTTGTTATAAAATAGCATAAAAGCAAACCAAACAAAAAACACCGAATAGATAAACCATTCAATTTACAGTTGTAGAGTTACAAAACAATCGGGAAGGATGCTTATGGAAAATCAATGTGAGAAAGTCGACATGAAGATGGGACCGTCAAATTTTTTTCCTTGCCATAACATGGGAACATGTCCCAAGAGAAGTGGCATCCACCGATACACATCTGAATGTCCTTTTTTGGGTCGAACGATGTCATGGTCATTGAGGGTTACTTGGCCCCATGAACCGATCAATCACCCAATTGAAAATTGAAACCCCAGTGCATTAAATATTATATTGTTTGTGCTTGATTTCTTTAGTCATATATTCATATAATAATGAGGATTCATTGCAATGGTTGTCAGTATTGTAAACGGTTGCAGTGAATTATGTGTTCTCTGATCCTGCCTTCACTAGATAAGGACAACAAAGTTGCAAGAGAATGCCATTATTTTCTTAACCAAGTTTTATGGACGTGTTGGTTTAATGAATCTCATAACCAAGGTCCCTGAGAAATTGAGACCTAGAAAGTAATATTTTCATGAATTTATCTTAATGTAAGCTTGGGTATGTTTCCATGATTCGAATACACTAGATCTAAAAATACATGTCTAACATGGAGTTTGAGGTCATATAAGTATATTGGTTTGAGATTGACAAATCCATTTAAACTAGAGCCTAATTTTAAGTGACAGAATGTGTAGCTATGTTTACAAAACATTTTTAGCACATGTTTACTTGTAGTTCTTGATTGTGTATTTATGTTTTGCATATAATGATACATCAGCAAATTTACTGACCATCTCTTAATTTCATACACATCTTTTGAGTTTCCAAAATTCCTAGCAAACCATGGGTTTGTCAAAATGTTCAATTGAATCCCTGCATTATATAACTTGGGTATATTTTTTTGTCACAATTTTTATAAATCTCACCAATTTATTAAGGATACAAATGACAAGTATCCAGAAACATCATTAAATTGTATAACAATGTTTATTTTTTAAATGTTATTCATTATACCTCTTCCTTAAAATAAGTTCCCTCTCACTCATTCATAAATTGAAGAGAACTAGACGTGGCAATCCATAAAAGTAGTTTGAGTGGTGGGTGGCGTAGATATATTCAAGCCTCTTTTATTTGATGCTTGTTGCAAGATGGTTAATATGATATATGGTTCACTCGACCTTTTTCTTTCTGGGAACTGGATAGAATGCCATGCGGCAGTAGAAAACATCCTGGGGATCATTCCCTACTTCTACGAAAGGCAATTTAGTGTCCCAAAATCATAGATTTATGTTGCCAATGAAATGGATGGTTGGTTGTGAGAAGCACAAAGCAATGAGGGGTAGAGGCAAAGGTAGATTCAAGGGCTTCAAGAATGAAAAATCTAAGCATAAGGAATAGGGAAGTGCACTGATTATGAATCATTATGGTTCAAGCAGTAGATATAATGAACAAGATAGTGTAAAAGAGACATTACATGATTTAGGAAATGGTAACTTTAATGGGGAGTATGTAGAGATATATTTGATGTCTCTATTGGGGCCGGAAAAGAAGTAGTATATATTTTGTTTTTTAATATTTTTAAGTTATGATCGAGTCACTCAGTTTCCAATAGCTGAGTCCGTCCAGTGCGGGAAAGCCAACACCTATATGAATTGAACAAAGCACACACACAGTTGCGCCCCTCCAAGCCTGTCGAACGGAAAATAATGGTCTTGAGAACAACTTTCCATATTTCATTCTGTAGTAGAAAATGGAAAATTAGAGGTAGAGAACTTTGAAAATTAGAGGTAGAAACTTTTGATGTTTGGTGTTTTTAGCACTTGTAGCATAAGCTACTCTTCTCGTAGAATAAGGTCCACCTATCCCCCAAATAGTATAGTAAGAATAAGGTCCATCTTTCACCTCAAGAGTATAACAAGAAATTCCCATTTATTTTTTCATTTCTTCTTATGGTTAGGATCCTCTTTCACTACGTCTCTTTGTGCCTACCTAGATGACCATAGTTTTGACTATTGGACTATATATTGTGGTTGTGTTTGTGGGCCAGGTCTGGTGCACTCAAGGCTTTCCAATGATTCCTTGGGATTAGCAGGGATTTGTGCCAAGGGAGTTGTACCTTCATGGATTGGTTGGATAATGCTATTCGAAGTGAAAGTTAATCCTAATGTATACCTTCCTTGTCCTCCTTATTAAACAATGCATCTATAAACTCTTTTATTTCTTCCCCTCAGATCACTATTCCGAGTTCGAATATAGAATACAAATATGTGGCCTACATTACTTACGAGCATGTCGATTTAATATTGCTCAACACCTTGCAAGCCTCAAAGCCTTGGGCCAGCAAAGGATCCAACTCCTAAGAGGTTGATGAAGCTATTGGAAAATTTTACCGCAAAAGGTTATTCTGAGTGATACATTGAGTTAACTTTTTTGCACCCCAATTAACTCTACCTTAGCTTCCTACTACCTACTATTATGTCCAAATAAACACCAGTCGAGTCACAATGATATGGTATTGTGAGTCCCGTTTTCTTATATGGGGTTTTCCTTTTCCTTGTAGAAGTGTGTTCTATGTGCTTGGGTTGTGGTCCTAAGGATTCCTCGGTGTGACCTTTGATCTTGTTGTAGTGGATTTTTCTCTTCTACAGCTTCAAATTTGTTTTTGGACAGAAGGGACTCCTTGGAGTTCGGGTTTTGGGGCTTAGAGTTCCTCCTCCTTCTAGCCAATTGTTGAAACCTTTCTGATTAGTTATTATGATTATCTCCTTCAACATGGGGGGATCAGTGATGGGTAAATTGGTATAGTGGTAGCCATGTTCATGGTAGCTTCTACAAAAAAAAGGGATATGGTTATAATCAATTGGTTGGATGATATCCTAAATATTTGGGAAGATAAGTATGGATTATGATAGTCACTCTAAGACATTCATGTACACGCATATGCTATAACATGCAATGCACCTCTTTGATTTGGTTATTTATGACACTTTTACATAGTTTCCAATGATATTGCCAATTCCCACTGTTTCCAATATAGGAGCAAACAAAAATTTTTCTTTATCTGGGATGCAATGATGCATCCAAAACAAGATGAAGATAATACCATTATTAAGAAAATAAGGGCCATTCATAACAACATTTGAACAATCCTCTAAATTGATGAATATCATCATAAGAAAACCTTTGGCTCCAATCTACAAATCAGCATTCACTTTTGGCTTCCGTTTAGCCTTGATCCATGAGGCGAAATATTGATTTGGTGGCTAACATCCAATAAATTTGAAGATTAATTTGTGGCCTTGAATGGATTTTATGTGATCCAGGATTTTATCTTACCTGACCTTATATATGTTGTTTTGAAGGATATTTGGAACACAACAGATTGATATATTGCTTTTCCATGGAGTGCCCACGATTGGGGCATATTTTTGACCTCCTTGTGATGAATTTCAGTGGGGGGATTGATGAGGTGCTTCCTCCACCACATTCTTCCTAGAATTAGCATCTCTTGATACTACACTCTAGTAAGAGGGGACGCACCCTCTCCCCTAGATGACGAGGCCATAGGTTGATCAGAATCATGTTAAAAATGAAGTCCTAGACAAATATTAGAGTGAGGTGTACAAAATTTGCAAAGGTTTTAGGGTTTTTGTTATTATTAAAAAATGATCACCTAGCCATTTCTAGCTAGGTGGATCGAAATACACCTTGCAAGATTTATTTTACCATAGTAAAATCAGTTTCACCATGGGAAATAATTTAGCAAACCATTTTTATTAAATTATTTCTCATTAAAAAGCAAACCATTTTTATTTATCATTTTGTCTTCTTGAGAGATGGTTCATGCCCTCTATCTTCCTCCTTCATAAGTCATGAAGATAGTTCCCCTTCATATTCTTGTTCAATTGTCACCTTTATCTTTCAGCTTCATAGGTGTCGTCTAGCATTAAAAAGCAAACCATTTTTATTTATCCTTTTGTCTTCTTGAGAGATGGTTCATGCCCTCTATCTTCCTCCTTCATAAGTCAAGAAGATAGTTCCCCTTCATATTCTTGTTCAATTGTCAGCTTTATCTTTCAACTTCATAGGTGTCGTCTAGCATGGTCTCCTTCTTCTTCTGCACCATCATCATCTTTTCATGACAGGATATAATTCCTACAATTGAAAACCACTCATGAGAATATGACAACATTGTTATAGGCCCAAATGCCTTCTAATATTTTTCTACCAACCATGCTTTCAAGTCTATTTCCATGGCCCTTTTATTTTATTAAATAAATCGCTGCAAAATATGAATGGTCAGTTTTTAACAGCTTATTTGAGGTCTAATTCTAACATTATTGGATAGTGGTCTTAGCCCGCACTAGGAAAGATGGAAGTTTCGAAAAAGAGGTATTTTTCCAAAAATCATTTTGATAAAATAAATATATCCACTTGCCATCTTGTCTCGTGCTTGCCTTATCTGTAGTTGTCCAAGTATAGATTCCATTTATCATTTCTATCTAATTTAATTACATGCCTAATTTCATTATGAATGATTATGCTTCAATGCCTAATCTACGAACTCTCCCGTTTTTTCCTCCAGCCACGTAATCATATTGAAGTCCCCTCCAACAACAAAGTTCTCATTCAAATGAATTTGTTGAAGCTAAATGAGGTTTTTGAGAGAATAATGTTTATCCCCTCATAGGTGCATCCCATTACTTCCATTAAGAACCATATCTCTTTTGATCTGATCAATTGAAATTTTCGAGAGAGAATCCTAGGGCTTGCCAATCAGTCATGAAAAGTTACTTCCAAGGGGTTTAATACGATTCATAGACCGTGTATTGTTC
The DNA here is from genome assembly GCA_000404065.3 of Pinus taeda. Classification (NCBI taxonomy): domain Eukaryota; kingdom Viridiplantae; phylum Streptophyta; class Pinopsida; order Pinales; family Pinaceae; genus Pinus; species Pinus taeda. The sequence continues at coordinate 73,240 of APFE031498821.1, forward strand.
CATGAGAATCAAGATGATCATGTTAGGTTTTCCCTTCTTAATTTTGTCTCTAATTAGTCTTTATTTTTTGTCGCTTTTGACACCCCTTATGTTCCAAAAAATCACTTTCATTGAGAAGGAAGGAGGGATAGTGAAAAAAACCCTTGAAAGAAATGTAATATTATGTGAATTGGGTAGAAGATTCCTTGTCTATTGTATTAACTCTTATGTTGTTTTCCTCCCCCATCATTTATCTCCTTTGATTGGTTTTATGGGGTCTCTCTAGAATATTCCTTGACTATTGTATTAACTCTTATGTTGTTTTCCTCCCCCATCATTTATCTTCTTTGATTGGTTTTAAGGGGTCTCTCAAATGCGAAGAAAGAGAAGAAAGAGAAACCTATTGAGGAGTTGTGGGAGTCCACACTTTCTCCAAAAGGGTGAATTGAATCCTAAGATTTGATTGTTTGAGAAGATCCATTTGCGCATCAAAAATAGAATTGGTTCATTGGCATTGTAGCTACTTGATTATCTTAGAGAGGGTTATCTCCTCTACTTCCATTTCATCCAAGCCTTCTATCCTTACCTAAGAACTTGTCTTCATTATGATTTCTTGCAACATTGTCTTTGTATCATGCATTTCAGGCTCCATATCGGCTATGTCTTGCATAGTGTTATCTTGGTTTTTTTTCCTTTATTGAAGTGTATTGAATGGGCTAGAGTTGTGGTTGCAAGGATTCTTGAGATGAATTCAAATTTTGGATCTTGGTTATGCCTTGCATAATGTTATCTCGGTTTTTCTTTTTCCTTATAGAAGTGACTTGCATGGGCTCAAGTTGTGGTTGTAAGGATTCCTGAGATGAATTCAAATTTTGGATCTTGGTTATGTCTTGCATAATGTTATCTCAATTTTTCTTTTTCTTTATAGAAGTTTCTTGCATGGGAGAGATTTTTGGTTGCAAGGATTCCTAACGTGAATTCAAATTTTGGATCTTGCTATGTGGATCTTACTCTACTAAAAAAAAATACTTTTTCTGGGTTGAAACCAAGCATCCATAATCATATCAAGAGACTTGCATTGTCAAGAAAATAAAGGCTATTTTCAAAGACCCTTGAATGAGCCCTCTAAATTAATGATAATGGGATGCAGAGGCTCACATTGTCAAGAAAAAAAGGCCATTCTCGAAGACCCTCGAGTGATTCTCTAAATTAATGAAGATCATCATAAGAAAATATTTGGCTCCAATATGAAAATCAACATGCAATTTGGGTTACCATTCATTCTTGATCCATGCTTTTAGATCTCGTTTTGGTGACCAAGCACTAATAAATTTTCATATTAAAGTGTGTTATTGCATGATTTCTATGTGCTCCAAGATTTTATTTGACTTGACATCATATCTTTGGTCTGTTTTGAATGACTTTGACTTGACCTCATATGTGGGGTTTCCAATGAATTTAGGAATAGAGAGACTTGTAACTATTGGTATTCCATGCAGCGCCTAGGATTAGGGCATCGTAGAGACTTCCTTGTGATGAATTTCTAGGGAGGATTGATGAGGTGTTGTTGCAGCCACCTTCTTGATAGACTTAGCATCTCCTAAGGCCAAGTCTTAGAGAAAGATTAGAGTGAGATGTGGAAAATATGCAAGTTGTAAGGCATGTAAACCCTAAATCTAGCTAGTTAGAGTTCACTAGGATCTCCACCATCTTAGTCTTAACTCTTATTAGTTGATTTGATTAATTAATCAAACCCCCTTCTTTTCTTTGTATATACACCATTAATTATGGCATTGTACCTAATCATAATTATAATATTAATTAATTAAACCCCTTTTTTCTGGTATATACCCCATTAATTATCACATTGTACCTAATCATAATTATAATACTTATATGACATTATTTTATACAAAGTTGTAACATTTAAATAGAAAAAAGTAAAACTTTGACAAGCTTCTATTTGCAAAACATATAGAATTATCTATATTTCATTCTGGTGGTTGCCTAAAACCTAAAACCATTTTGTTTAGTTTGTTTTCATTAGCCCATTGATAATATATTAGAAAAGAATTTATAAATGTTAAATAGATGAAAATGATATCCTATATAGATATTGAATATGTAACTCATCCAAAAGATGAGAACTATATACCACACCTATCAATAAACCTACTCCCCATGGATTATTAATCACATTTTTAATTTTTGACAGCTTGTCACTAGATCCTTCCATCACGTAAATTAATAAGGTCAATGATTATATAAAGAATTGTCAGTGGATCCTTCTATCACACAAACCAATCATGTCAAATATCTTCCATCAGAGTAGGTGACCAATCGATAAACCCACTCCCCATGCATTATTAATAACATTTTTTCCTTACTAAATTGTGAAAATCCTCCCTCCTATTAAAAATAGAATATCTCGCTTTCTGTGTCGATTCAATGTTTTGGCCACCAAATGCAACTACCTGTTATAAAATAACTCATGCACCCATATTAAATAAAAATAGGTTTTATAAATAATTAAAAGAACAGAAAGCAAACAGGGGGCCTTCATGGGGCCCAAGATATGCCAACCAGTGGTATGGCTTTCAACGCCTTTACAAATTCGGCGATCTTTTGTTGTTGTTGTTAGGGAAGAAAATATAATTTATACCTCGCTCTCTTCAGTTGAAAATTTCAGAGAATTGTAAGTTGATTTCTAATTACGGGGTAGGGCAATCATGGCAGGTGCAGAGAGGAGCAGGTGCGAGACGTTATTGGCATTCAAGCAGGGTGGCAGCTGTCCAATTTCGGTCGATACATTTTAAAAAATTGTTGGGTTTAATGACCCTAACCGCTGAAATTCTATTAGAGTAATTTGTAGTTTTTTAGTTTGTTGCCGGCAGACCACGCAAATTCTCATAATTACGGCTTTCTGCTAATTTTTTCGCCGGGCTGTCTTTGGGTAATATCCTCCTGTCTTTTTTTATCACTAATGCATATGCGAATTACCGTTTAGATTATCTGCTTGGTTATGCTCAGGATATCCATATCTTATCGGGTTTGGTAATTTCCGTATGGAGGTGTTAGGTCATATGGATATTCGTTGTGGAAATATTGATAAGTGCCCATTCATTATCAACGCGGTATTCATAGGTTATTTATTCATTTTCAACGTGATATTCATGGGGTTTATTCATTATCAACGCGATACTGATAAGTAAGTTAATCGCACGATAAGCGGCCAGATATGCCAAAGCTCTCGGTCAATATCTTATCTTACGCTAACTCGATAACTATCTCCTCGAATATGCGCCCAAATTTCTCGGCATCCGACCAATCTTTGCCGGATACGCTGGTTGTTTTTGGGCAATGATGGTTAGTTATGGTAAATACGCCGCTTATATATGGGGAACGCGGCTTATCTCCGCAGGAACCTCGACCTATCATCCGCGTTATACGTACAGGGGATAACTCGCGTATCCGGCATGATAACTCGCATATCAGGCAGATATAAGTCACATATCCGGCATTTCTCACCCGCTCGCCAGAAATGCCTCGCATAACCGCCTCGGATAGCCCGGAGTTCACCGTCGAATAGACGGAATGAACTCGCGTATACGGCGTCCCGTCCAGAGGCAAATCGCATATCCGGGCTAAAGTGACTCGCGTATGCTATGAATAACTCACTTATCATAACCGTTAAGCATAATAGTCATGGTAATTCACGCGAATTATCTCGCGTTGCAGATAATGGCCATTGTAAGTCGATCGAATTATGTCGCCAAAGATAACCACATCCTCTGAAAAGCCTTCTGTGTCAACCTTTAGCTTCTAAATATAGTTGGTATCGGTAGGGCACAGTAGGGAAAGGATACAGATTTTCGTCAAACTGCTTCAGTAGTCCCTCTATCATTACTTCTTTGCTACCAATTTCTCCGGCAGCATTTCTGTCGCTTGACATTATTTCCACAATAGATGCAGCGTCTCCAGAGTATACTTTGACAACAGCCATTCCAGGGGAGCCGGCACAGACGGTCTCGTAAAATCTCTCGTGTGAACAAAGAACAGTGAAATTGCACCCATTGGTTCTTCCACTGCCTTAAGGTCCGCACCCATTTCAGAATTGATCGAGGGTTTTGAATGGAAAACGCGGATAAGAACAGGCAAAGCTCGCGGACCCCTGCTAGACGTCTCGGGTTCTTCAAAGCTCTGATTTTATCTGCAGTCACTTCTTGAATATCCTCAATTATTTGGCGCACTTTTGTCGGCTCTTCAACCGGTTCAGGTGTAGGGTTTCCTGAAAAGTGCTGTGAAGAACATCGAGAGTTTCAGGTGTGGGATTTCCTGCAAAGTGCTGTGAAGGACATCGATCAAGAGTTGCTGGACATACATTGTTTCCATTGTCAGACCATTTTTGAATCGAAGCTTATTCCTGTGAGATCACTGGATCTCTCATCATCACTGGATCCAAAGATATTAATAAAATAGTGTACTATAAGGTCATGGTTAATAGAATATATGTTTGTTTTTTCGGAGGAGCCCGTTCATTGACATTTAAACAAAGAAGTCCATATCGAGTTGTGAATACGTTAATTATATGTTACATTGGAGATGGCTGGAATAGGACGACTTGCGCCTTCTAATCAATGTCCTCAGTTGCACATTATTACACATATTGCACTCTTTGCATCTCATCTCCAAATTCTTTGGATATCTAGGGTTTTGATATCTCTGTTTTATGTGGCAGTTTTGTGACCCGTTTCCAATCTCGGTTTTGTTTTTCGGACTTGTAATAAAGCGAATTCAAATTATATATATATATATTATAAGTATATATATATATATATATTAATTAAATTAATAATAGTATACAATTATGTTTCTTTATATATTTTTTTGTAAATTAATATAATAATAATATAATTATACTTTATATTTTTATATAATAATAAATTGGTTAATTCCTCCATATTTCTTCTTGATCACTTCTTATTGAATCACCTCTGTATTATTTCCTCCATGATCATTCATACTATTCAAAAGATCATATTCTTCTTTACCATTGATCATTTCCTTCATGATCCTTGAAACTATTCAAAAGATCATGTTGTTCTTTACCACTAATCTCCTTGGTGTCTACCATGTTCTTCTTTTTTTAAAGCTCATTTTTTAAAAGAATGTTCAAATTATCAATTTCAATTTAATATGATTGTCATTTTAAAACTGTGAAAAATCGTTCTAATAAGATTATCCTCATTTTTGTTTTAGCTTTAAATTTGCAAATGCAATGCATACATGAAAATAGTTACATATTATCGGCATACATGGAATTAGATTGAGTCATCCAGGAAACACAATTTCGCTGAAGTTTTTAGCGTGAGGATAGCTAGAGACAAGAGAGTAACAGGACTCACAATACTACTTTGTCACTGTGACTCTACCTGCGTGTATTTGGACATAATAGTAGGTATTAATTGCAGATTGCAAGAAGCAAACGTAGAGTTAATTGGGGTGCAAAAAATTTAACTCACTCAGAATAGCCTTTTGTTGTAACATTTTCCAATAGCTTCATCAACCTTTTAGTAGTTGCATCTGTTGTTGGCCTATGGATTCGAGGCTCTCAAGGTGTTGAGCAAGCTTAAAGCGACATGCTCGTAAGTAATGCACGCCACATATTTGTCTTTTGTCTTCGAACATAGAATAGTGATTCGAGAGGAAGAAATAAAAGAATTTATAATTGTAGCGTTTAATAAGGAGGACAAGGGAGGTATGCTCTAAGATTGGCTTTCGATTTGAATATCATTATCCCACCCATTCATCAAGGCAGATCTATTTACTGATCCCAACGCACCATTGGCAAGCCTCGAGTGCACCCGACTTGGCCCACAAACATAACTGGAACATAAGTCCAATAGTCAAAACTCTGCCCATCTAGGTACCGAG
>APFE031498825.1:1240-31701 GCA_000404065.3 Pinus taeda
AATGTATACAAGTGAGATGATCTTCTATGAGAGGGTTGCCATCAAGTACAACACATGCATCATAATGCCAACAATCGCTACATCAAAAATTTTAATTTCCATTTCAAATTCTTAATGGTTGTGCATTTGTTGATATTGGCGAGAATTTGATTTTCTATGAACAATGTTTCTGCCTCTAATATCATATAACCTGGTCATATAAATTTTCACTTAACAAAGTATGTTCATTGTAACTTTGGTTTTAATTTTGATAAAATTGTAGGAACGAATATTAAGCGAAGAGAATGATTTCCTCAGTAAAAAGGTGAGACAAAATTTCAATGCAAGTGTTGCCATATTACAATTTTAATTATTACTATTATTAACTATTTTATTGTAGGAAGTTTCAAGTTTTTTTTGGTTCTTCCACCTTTTTTTTTTTCTTAATTATTATTTTAGTTTGTCGATCCTCATTCCGTTTCGACAACCCCTGGAAGTGAACCTGGAAGCATCCAAAACAGTGAAGTCGAGACTCAACTGGTTATGAGACCGCCATGTACAAATGCTCATTTTCTTATTAATAGTTCTCATTGATAATCAATGTATTCGTAATTGTGTTATCAATTTATTAGGAAATCTTTATATTAATAAAAGGTAGAGATGCTTTTTGGATCGCACCTAATTGTTCAGCACGTCCAAAAAAAGGCTCCCGCCAAGGGAACTAAATCTTTTTTAAACCAACGCGTGTCTTCCAAATTCAGTATGTAAGCTTTCTATGAATACATACTTTAAAGGTTTTGTATTTTTTTTCACTCGGCCAAGAAGCATTACAAGCGGAGTTTTCCTCATTCATCCGATGAGCGTGAAGAGTGAGAAGTATAATAGCCACGCGTGTGGAGAATTTAGTCTTTGTGTATATATGTGATGTTTTATATATATATATATAATCGATTTGAATTTATAAAATTTTAAATTATATCTATAGTTTATATCAAATTGTTATTCTTTTATTTTAGTAATCCTATCGAATTATTATTTTAAATACCATGAACATTATACAGTGTAGGTGTACTTACTCTAAAGTTAAACGTGGGATGGGTTAAGAGGAGAGAACATACTTAAACCATTAAACATATTTAAGTTATACTAAAAATGATATATCATTCATTTCAAATTAAATATGATAGCAATATCTATGCTTGAAAACTTGTGACATTATAACACAATTTAATAATATCCTTGTATATACATAAATTACATTTGAGTTTATATTTATGGAGAATGTTTTAGCCGTGGTTCCTTTAATTTATGAATTAAATGTTTGATTTTAGGTTTTCTTATATTTTAATTTAAAAATATTATAAATTATTATATAAATAATATAATATTAGATGATGGATGGGGGAGAGAGATCATAATCTAGTTAGCAAGGAATAGGGAGTTAGCAAGGGATATATGACTAAGGTTGTGGAGTAGCTCTTTAAATTTATGAATTAAATTTTTTCTTTTAGTTTTCCTATATTTTAATTTAAAAATATTATAAATAATTATATAAATAATATAATATTATGATGATGAATGGGGTGAGAGATCATAATCTAGTCAGTTAGCAAGGGAATCTGACCAAGGTGGAATCTAACCAAGGTTGTGGAGTAGCAGTGTATGTTATAGTTTTTATGAATAGAATCTAGTATGATACCACTGTCATCCATGAATGTAAGGATCTTATCCATAAAGAGATAAGCAGGAAAGTTGGCCCAATCACTTGGTACCCTAGGCAAACAATTTTTGGCAGGGTTGATAACTTGGGTTTGAAGCACAGAAAGGACAATTGCTATGAATGCGGGATTATAAGAAGGGACATGATTGTGATTTTGCATAATGGTTTATGGGTACACTATCCAATTCTCTAAATGATTAGACAATTACCATTGAAGGAGGACAAAGATGTATTTTTTCTTTCCATGCATTTAGTTTAGTCATGCATTTTTGCAAATCTCATCGCTGAAAATATTACCTTTGCAGGGTTAGTTAATGAATTTCCTCCCAAGTTTTTTTATGCATATAGCTCAGTGATACACTTTTCATTTAAATTTCAACTCATCATTTCCGTTATTTATATTTTGCGGCTAGTTAGTTTATCAGTCATTCATGCAATCTCCTTTCAATCAGACAATAGTGTTTAATTTAGATAATAGTTCTTGAGTATAGTTAGTACTTTTTTTGTGCACTTAACTTACTTAAATCATCATATATTTGGTTATTGTTCCACATTTCCACAATATGTAAGTACATAAATATGTCTTAATGAGTTACAATAAACTCCCTATTTTCTTATTTGTTGCATGAATTGATCCATTGAAGGTACTTGAGGATGGCAAAAACTTGTTCACATTTATATAAGCGCCCTTCACCACCTTCATCCCTCAAAACACATATAGGATGCATAAAACGATTGTCGGTTGGGTATGTTTCCTCTTGCAAAACTGGGGCATCCTATAGCAGTGCACCGATTGCATTAAAACAATTCTATATTTGCACTCAAAGAATGTTTTCATTCGTAGACAAATTACAATGCAGAGGAGACAGTGAAAATGGAATTTAAAATTTCAAAGACCCCTTAAAATGCTTAACCTAGTAGTTGTAGTGAAATTGCTTTCCTTTCTGTAATTGAGGATTTTTGTTTGAATGTTCTCTTTCAGTTGCAATTTGGTTCAACAAGCATAATAGAATATAATTTCTTTTGTTCCATATTTCGTGAAATGAGTTTCTTTCACTTCTTATAATTAGAACATGTTTAGTTGTTGTTCTTTTCTTTCTTATACTTAGACTAGGTTTATTTGTTTTTTTTGCTTAAGCAAGAGCAAAGCCTTCTATTCATTTATTTACAAAAAGAAACAAAATATACACAAATACCAAGGAGGTATGACCTACCAGTAAGACAGGTCAGCCAAAGCCTTGTTCCCGAGCCATGATCTCAAACAACAGGCTGAGGATCCACAAAATAAAACACAAAGTCCACCTAAGACCGTTCGATCCTCCTCAATAGATCAAGTGGTCGAGACTCATTTCGGGTGACTAACAAGCACACCCTTTAAACATCAATTCAGACTCGATGAGCCCAATGAACCATATTGAATAAGTGTATCGGGTCCATCTCGGGCTCTAACCTTCGATCACTTTATCTGCCCGAAATCCACCATTTGTGCGATCTCGATGAGGCCGTGTGACTAGCACAGAATTTAACCTATGATTCAGACCCGAAGCTGGATTAATCTCCCACCTATATAATTTCAGGTCCGGTTTCCTCGTTATCCTTCTTGCTGTTCTCCACGCGAAATGCATTAGATTGCTACGATTTCATTGACCTGCTTCCCTTTTATCGGCATCTGTGTCCCAATGAAACAGGGTCCGTGTTCTAATCTTAATGTAATTAGGGTCCATAAGTATATATTTGGCCCAACTAATCTTGTTTGTTTTCTTCGGCCTGAGCACCATTAATATATATATTTCCCACCCGAAGGCCCAATGGATACTTACCCTTCTTCGCGCGCTTTGCCATAAACTAATTTTCCCTATGGACCAAATTTCTTTGTCTCCCACATTCTTCATCCTGCTTATTCTCCTTACTCTGATAGAGCTCTCTGTCTAAGGTCGCCTGGCTAGAACATTCTCCCTCAAATGTCCTTGGGGAGTCCTTGTCCAATCATATCTTACAATGGTTTTTGAACAAAGCACACCTTCGTTTGCCAAGATATCCGCTAATTTATTGGTTGTGCTTTGCACATGGATAAAACTAATGGTTCTCATGTTTTGCAAGTGGGATTGAATGCGTTGATAAACTTGCAGTAACCTCCAGCATCTCGACACTTTGTTTAGTGCTGATTCATTGCCAATTTTCTTGACCGAATTAATTATCAATTCGAAATCATTTTCAATTATGATGTTATGTAGATTTGAGTCCCTTAGGATTTCTAGGCAATGTTCCATGGCCATGAGCTTTGCCATTTCGTTGGTGGCCTTCTCCAAATGACAGTGAAAGATGGTTTTTATGAAACCTCTTTCATCTCTTATGACTCCTCCATACCCAGTTGATCCCAGGTTTCCACTTGAGGCTCCATCCATATTGCATTTCATAAAACCCTAAGGTGGAGGTTGCTAGAATTCCTTATGAGCTATTATATTACTTACTTACTGTCTTGTTGTTTCCCTTAGGGGTTAGCCCCTGCAGTCTCAAATTTAGAAGTATATGCTCATCCTAATCTTGAGGTTGGTTATCAGGGAGATTTTTTAAAAGGGTTCTTATGGTCTCTTTGAGTTGTCTTATGATCTAAGTCAGGATGCTCTGTGGTGACCCTATCTTTTTCTTGAAGATTATATTGTTGCGCTCTTTCCATACATCCCATATTATGAATCTTGGAACCAAATCCCATGCTTTGTTGATTATTTCATTTGCCGAGATGTTTTTCCTCCAAATCTTCCATGTCCTGGTAATGATGCCAATGTCCCTATCTGATTGTTTAAAGATTAAGGCAACCCAATCCCATAAGGTGGAGGTGAAAGGGAATAGGTTGAGAAAGTGATCCATAGTTTCTTCCTATAATTCACATAGCTGGCACCTGGATGGTCCAGCTAACCCTCTTTTCCTAATATTTTTCCAAGTCAAAATTCTTTTATGTTGCACTAACTACATGAACAGTTTAATTTTCATCCAGTTTTGGTTTTGCCATAGGTCCTTCCATACCTTATCAAGGTTTGTGAAGTCTAGCCCCAGGGCTATTCGCTTGGCCTCTTTGAGGTTAAAGTTTCCTTCATTGTTTTTATCCCATCTTAGTTGATCTCGGGATGTTGATATTAGAATCTTTCTGTGTGCCAAGATGACTGTAAGAGCTTCTGCCTGGGCTTTCAATGGGGAGTCATCTTTGTAAACTAGATTCTTCCATTTTCTCCATTTTCCATCACTTATTTCATGATCCCAAAAGTCATTTACTTTGAGCAACTCTTTATTGTCAGTTTCATTCTTAAGACTGACAAATTCTTGTTTTAACAGTCTAGGTTCTTGATGCCAATTATCCTCCCAAAACCAAGCGAGGTTTACATCTTTGATTTCCCAGAAACTATGTTTCTGAAATATAGCTCTATTTTCCCAAGCTTTGTTCCAAATGTGGGAGCCTTTGATGAGTCCCGTCATCCTAATGTAATCCCTTTCTTGCCAATTTCTTGCATATTTTTGTTTCCATACTCTGGCACAAGGGGAAACCAATTCTTTTATCCATCTCCACCATAGTTTCGCCCATAGGACTTTGTTTAGTGTTTTAGGGTCATCAAGTCCCAAACCTCGATGAGTCTTAGGCTTACATATTTTATCCCAGGCTACCAAAGCCCATTTCTTTTTCTCTCCCCCTTTGCCCCAAAGAAAATCCCTTTAGATATTTATGATGTGTTGCATTACTCCTTTAAGAGCTGGAAGGACTAAGAGCATGAAGATGGAGATAGTTTGTAGGATAGTTTTTTTAACCACTAGCCATCCTGCTATATTCAAAGATCTGATAGTCCATTTCCTAATTTTGTCCTAAATTTTATTAGTAATCAGCTTCCAAACAGCCCTGCTTAGAGGTTTGTCTGTTAGAGGTACTCCCTAATATCTGGAGGGTAGCATATCTCTTTGGAAGCCTAGACTTCTAGTGAGGTTTCTCTAAATAGCAATGTCAATATTAAAAAATATATATATTTGATTTGCTTAGGCTTACCTTTGTTCCCATAGCCATAGAAAAGTTGTTCATGATTTGTTTGAATGCTTGAGCTTCCTTGACTGTGGGTATACCCTGCAGCATGGCGTCATCCACAAATTGTTGATGGGTCAAGGCATCCCCATTTAAAGTGAGTTTGAGACCCTGGATTCTTCCTTATCCTTTGGCATATTTAATCATATTGCTTATCCCTTCCATCATGAGAATAAAGAGGAAGGGTGAGAACGGATCAGCTTGTTTGAGTCCTCTCGAGGGCTTAAAGGTCTTTGATGGTGAGCCATTAAGAAGGATTGAAAAACTTGGGGTGGTTGCAAGGGTCATCACCCATCTTATCCAGTTATGGTAAAAGCCATATGCTTTCACTACTTCCTTGATGTAAGCCCAGCTCAGCTTATCATAAGCCTTTTCTAGGTCAAGCTAAATGATCATACCTGCCTTCTTATTACTCTTAAGTGAGTGAACCACCTCATGAGATTGAATGATGTTATTAAGAATTTGCTTGCCTTCCACATATCCATTTTTCTCCTCACACACAAGAGTTGGGAGCAGGGGCTTAAGTCTATATGCAATTACTTTTGAAAACATTTATACACCACATTAATAATGCTATGGGTCTAAGTCTTTCATGTGTAATAGCATTATCCTACTTTGGAATCAGGGCTATGAAAGAGGATTTGAGAACCTTCAGAATAGTTTTTTTTTTTCCTTGAGTCCTCCACCACATCAAGGATATCTTGCTTGACTATTTCCAAGCATGCTTTGAAGAAATCAGCGTTGAAGCCATCCGAACCTGGAGCTTTCCCTTTTTTCATTTCATTGATGATTGCATTGATTTCCTCTTCATTCATTGGCCTGTTAAGTTTATAATTGTCTTCTCTTGTCACTAGCTTAGGAATGTTCTTTGTGAAGTCCTTGATAAATTGAGATCTGTCTATGAGGGGCTCCTCGGCTATGCCTTGGAAGTGCTGAACCATAACAGTTTCTATTTCTTGGTGTGTAGTGAGTTGTTTCCCGTGATTATCTTTTATCTTTGAAATCTTGTTTTGCGACCTATGATCCATGGTAGATTTGTGAAAAAACCTTGTATTTCTTTCTCCTTCTTTTAACTATTGTATCCTCAATTTTTGTTTGCAAAAAATCTCCTCTTGCTTGAATAAGACTTCCCATTCTTGTTGAACATACTCAGCTTCTCCCTTTCTCTCCTCGGTGAAGCCCTCTATAATGAGGATTTGGTTAATTTCCTGTAGTTTTTATTCTGTTGTTTTTTTGGCTTCGAATATATTGCCAAATTCATTCTTATTCCAATCTTTTAGCATTTGTTTGACGTGTTTCAATCTCTGATACAGAAGGAACATTTTAGTACCCTGAATTTGTATATCCTATGTCCACCATCTTGCAATATTGTTGATGAAGTGAGGATGGGTGAGCCAAATGTTTTCAAACCGGAATGTTTTGTTTCTTGGAGTTCCAATAAAGGACACTTCAAGTTGAATAGGCCAGTGGTCCGAGACTCAAATAGGAAGTATCATTGCTGTTAAGTTATGGCCTGTGAGGATAAGTTCCTCGAAGATGATGAATCTATCATGTTTAGAGGCCACTTGAGATGCTCCTCCCTTCTCATTATTCCAGGTAAAGATGCCATTACTTGTTTCTATATCTATAAGCTTCATGTTATTTATGAAATTCTGAAATGCTATAGAATCTTTGTTGAGTGATCTGGTTCCCCCTTTTTTTTCATTTAGAGATCTGGTCATATTGAAGTCTCCTCCCAAAATCCAAGGGATACCCAGATGTCTTCCTCTTAACTCCTCCAATGAGGTTAGAAGTTTGAGTTTATCTTCCAGCTTTTGTGGAACATAAACATTAGTGAGCAAATAAACTTCCTTGTCCCCCAAAGGTTGGATGACCACTAATAAATAGTTCCTGGATGCTTCAACATCTAGGATACCAAGTTTCTTAGGGTTCCAGAGTGTGAGAATCCCTCGTGCTGCTTTGTCTACTTTAACTTCTAGATATTCATATTTTATAAGCCATTTGCTATGTATCTCTCTTATTTTTCCTACTGAACATTTTGTTTCCTGGATGAAAATCATATCTGGTATTTCATCTTTCATTCTATTGCTAAGATTCCTTTGTTTCCTTTTGCTTCCGAGAACCCTAATATTCCATGTTGTGAGCTTCATTAAGAAATATTTTTAAATGAGTAACTAGTTAGGTCTTTCATCTTACCTAAATCGATGATGAGTTTTCCACACTCTATGAGCAGCTCATTCTGTTTCTTCCTACCTCTTTTTTTGTCTGGGTTCCTAGGAGCTAGTCCAGATGTTGCCTTCATTGTTTTCACCCCTTCGTTGTCCTAACTATCATAGTTTCTTTTGACTCCCAAACCTTTTGCCTCAGTTCTCCATAGGAATAGTTGTTGCACTCTATTAAACTCCTCTTATCGTAGCAAATCCATTCCTTTGGTGGTTCCCTGCTCCAGGAACCTTTCCAGATCTAGATGCTCCATATCTAGAATATCCTGGATTTCATGATCCTCTATTCCCACCTCGCTTGGGGTCCTCTCTTGGTCCTTATCAAGTTGCATAGTGTTCAGCATATCCTCCTTTTGTTGGTTGTTTTCTTGTGTGTCCTCCATGCTCTCTTCCTTTTCCTTCTCTGCAGGGCTGTCCTCTAGTGTCTGGTTTGCTTTATCTTGCTCCTCTTCTTCTTCTAATACCTTGTACCTATTCTGAATTAACTGATTTTCCTAATTGATTTTCTTTTGGTACTTTCTCCCTCCTTTACCTTTGTTCCCTACTTTGTTAAAGCTTTCAGTTTCTTTCCCTGAGGTAGCTTTAGTTCTGCTTTCCATTTTTTTAAGGGGCAATCTCTGAAAAGATGCCCATATTCATGGCATTTGCGGCATCTGAAAGGAACATGCTCATAGTCCACAACTTGCACCCATTCTTCATCAACAACTTCCAGAATTACTTCATCCAGTAGAGCTCCAGAGAGGTCCATCTCTACGCATATACAGGGAAAGGAGGTATACTTTCCCCGCATAGTGGCCTCTGATATTTTTACAAAATGCCCTAGTTTGTTTCGTATTGCTTTTAATGATTCTGACTGCCAATAATATAGAGGTAGGGAATAGAGCCTTATTCAAACCGTGACCGAAGTGAATGTCTCACACTCTAGGAAAATTTTCATCACCCAAGGCTGCATATAGAGGCCTGCAGCAGCATAGAAGTAGGGCCCTCCTTCAAACACCCTATATTTATCCTCAATGTTTGTAAAAACTATAGTGAAGAAACCCTTGCAACCAAGGGGCAGATCTATATCTCCCTTAGGTTTCCAATGATTCTTTATCCATGCCTGTAAAGCCTTCTCCGTTGGCCATAACCCCATGAATTTACAAATGAGGGCATAAGTCGCCATGTGTTCCCTATGTGCCTGTAGCGTTGGATCACTTAACACCACTTGGGGTGTGATGGTTGCCTTAGGCTTACAAGGTCTAGTCTGATTTATGGTGGATTGCAGATTACTGTGGTGTGATTTTCAAATGGAGTTCGGATTTTCCACAGTGTTCATGTTTTGCTGTCGACGTTTCGAGTCTGCAACTAGACTCATCATTAGGACAAATTTTGTATGATTCATCACCAGGACTGATTTATGGTGTCAGCATTATGATTTTCTCCTTCTATTCACTTTTCTCTTCTAACTTCTTCCTGCTTATTATCCTGCCCCTGTGAGCTTCTGTTTTCCTGTTTCCCTCCTCCTAAAACTCTGATTTCAGCCTCCAGAGATTTCTTGAATCGATTAGAGACAGGCTGACTGTAGGAGGGAGTGGAACTCCCCCCCTCTCACCTCTCCATGGTGCCCAACACTAAACTTCTATTGCAAACCCTAGCTCTCCTTATTTTCTACCAGTGTCGTCCTTGACTCCATCCAGACTAGTTTTATTTGTTATTCTTTCCTTTTTTGCAAATTAAAATAGGTTTACTTTATGACCTTTACTTTTTTGCAAATTAGAGTAGGTTTACATGTTGTATTTTACTTTCATGCAGTCAAAATAGGTTTACTTGTTTTCCTATCTCTATGTATTTCCAAGAGCCTAGGTAGTAGAAGTGGTACCTATATGACTTAGTTTTCCTTTAGTTGAATCAGATCAACAAAAGAAGAATGCATTGCATGTTGCACACATTTTGTTGACCCATGTCAAGTTTTTACAAACCCCAAGTGGATGATTAGATTCGATATCCTTAGGAGTTTCATTTATATTATTGTAATATTGAGGCTCGTCACCTTTTTGGCTTGTAGGGAGGTGTCAAAGTATGTATTATTTTCATTTCTATCTTGATTCACTTCCTTCATCTTCTACAAGAGAAAAACACAAATTTCATTAGCATTTTTATTTAGAAATAAAACAAAAAACATTTCTTTCATGACTCGTCAAGTTAGGAATAACGAGGGAAAATTTATAACTAAAACCCCCACTCCTAAAAACAACAAACCTTGACTTGTTGGCTATGAGCCTCCAACTTTATTATAGAGGATATAGAGGCCTTTATAGGTGAGAAAGTGTGGATTTATGAGGAGGTTTGATGAGGAGAAGAACCTCCATTAAATACTAATTCCATGGTTGGAAACGACAAGCCTAAATTCTTTCCTATTAGGGAGGCAAATGGGGAAGCCAAAATGAAAAATATCAACCTCACTATTCTTCCACAATTCCATCGAATGGCTACTGAGCACCCTAGCACCTTTGTGCTTGAATTTTTTATTGTATTCAAGACATGATTATACATCGATGAGTAGAAGCTCAAAATATTTACAATGACCCAAGGACTATATGAATCACTAGAAGACTATGATCACGTGCTCATTATTTAGCTCAAAAATCAAAGTTCTCAGAATGGCTCAAAACCTAAACGGTCGCGTCCACCTCGGAAAAATGATCCTAATGCAACTAGTTTCGGAAAAAACCGAGTTCGTATGAGAAAGTTATTGTGTTTTGATCGATTTACTAACCATGCGAAATTTGCAAAAAAAATGCCGAGTCACTGTAGAGTCAACAATTTGTACTGCTGACGTGGCAAGTTACTAAGCATGGTCAACGATGGCCAATGGCAAATAATGAGTGGATAAGTGGCATCATTTTGATTGGGTTGTACATGTTGTGTGTTGGCGCACTCTTATTGGTTTATTTTTGGACCAATGGAAGAATGCCACATGGCAAGCCCGGAGGCCACCATGTGGCACCTCCCAATGGCCTAAACATAGTTGACTTCAACTAAAAATTGGTGGAAGTCGGGGTCAAACCCACGACCTTCAACACAAAAACCATACACCTTAACTACCTTCGCTACCGGGCAGTTCTTACCATGTATGATCTCCGTTTACATTTCAAGTTAAGTGATGTGAGTTTGGGTTGTTAGGGGAGGGCCAACCCGTAGGCTAGCCCTCCCCCATGTGAATGCATATATATAAACTAGAAGCGGTTACGATTATGAAACCTGACGGCTCTGAAAAAATCCAAACGGTTCTGCATGTGAACACATTTGTATAAACGTAAACAATTTGCAGTTAACTCTGGCGAACAATCGACCAGCACTACAACAGTCGCATGTGAACGCATTTGTATAAAACAAAAATAGTTTGCATTAACCACAACGGCTCCAACATACCATTACTGCGATAGTCAGTGTCTTGACATGTGAATGCATTGGGGTTTACATCAAACGGTTAGCTAACCCGATGACTCTGACCCTGCTAGTTAATGCAATGTTAATTCCGCATGTGAGCAATCCATGAAAACCACAAGATATAACAGTTATGGTTAATATTAATCATGGGTTTAACATTGTTAAGCACAGTTTAACATTAATTAACTGTAGTTTAAAATGGTGGTAAGTTTGGCGGTGGCCCTCCAATTCGTGCCTGCCTCTAGATTCAGCAGGGCAAACTAGATATATTCCAGAATTAGAGGAAAAATTGTAGGAAAAGATGTATGAGCCATAAAGAAGGAAATTTTCGACCAAATTGAGCTCAAGAAGAGGTGTTCTTGGCTAATTTAGACATTCTGAACACATTGGTGTAGGTATGATGAGCCATAGAGCTTTGTAAAATAGCCTTATTCCACATTGACCTAATATAAAGGCCTAAGCCATGGAAGCTAGACCATGGAGATGTAGCCCAAGAGGGGTGAACTTCATCAAAACATTGTGTTAAAGTGTCTCTTTGATGGTTTGTTATACTTTGAATGTTTTATATTCATTGTTTGGTTTTGAAGCTATCTTGCTCATGATTGTCATTTTAAACTTAAAGAAATTTACGTGATTGCATACACAAATAGCTAATGAAACCTCAACACAAGAAGAAATAAGCAAGCATATGTTTAGAAATATATAATTGTTGTTAGCACAGAAAAACTAATCATACAAAAAAAGATCAAGTTGGTATCAAAGCAAAGGTTTAATTGCTTGATTGCTTGAGTTTGTGCAATTAGGGTTGTAATGGTTGCAAAATTGTGATGCTTACAAGGTTAAAGTTGCAGAAAGGAGAAGGGAAGCTATTGGTTGCAACTCCTACGGTAATGACTAGAAGAAGAAGAGCCACAAGGCCACAATCTCCACCACCCAAAGCTCCAGTTGCAGCTACACTTGAAACTCCTCAAGTTTTGTCTTCAACTGAGATTGAAGAGGTACAAGCAGTACCAATTTCTGAGCCTGAATCCATAGCCATTATGTTTGGAGAAAGAGAGCCTGAAGGCCCTTCTTCAAAAGAGGAAGAATTCAAGAAAAATTTCTTCACTTTAACTGAGATGGTTAAATTCCTCTATGACGAGAGGAACACTAGAATGGTTGGAGAGAGTTCTAAACCTCCACATGGATAAGGAAGCTCAGAGAATAAAATGGATGAGAAGAAGGATTCCAAAGGCAATGGTGGAAAGCCAACTCCATCTCCACCATCCTCATCATCTTCATCATGTCACACAATAACATCTTCCACTACCACCACTGAAACAACCCATATTCATTCAAAATCCCCAAAAGGAAAGACTCCCTTACTTAAATTAGATAGAAAATTTGAACTTCCCATGTACAATGGAGAGGTGAATGCAAAAAAGTTGGACAACTGGATTCAACATTTGGAGGTATACTGCAAAATTCAGAACCTTCAAGAAGATGACATAAAAATCTAGTTGGCTTCACTAAGGCTAGAAGGAGCTGCACTAGTTTGCTGGGAAGAAAAGACTCAAGAGGAAATTTGAATCCATGGTAAGATATCCATTACTTGGGTTGAATTTGTTTCTACAATTAAAAGACAATTTTATCCTTTGGCCTATATGAAAGAATCCATTATGAGTTGGCAGAATTTTAGGCAGCTTAAAGGCCAAACAATCCAAGATTATACAAAGGAGTTTAGGAAAAGGGCTTTGTTATTAGGAGTGAATTTGAATTCCCAAGATACACTGCTGAAATATATTGGGGGTTTACATTCCTATCTGAAACATACTATTCTTATGTTCAATCCAAATAACTTAGATCAGGTATTTGTGCAAGCCATGCACCTTGAATCTAGAGGAAAGAACATTCAGGAAGAGGGTAGTAAGAGGAAGCCATTCAAGGGCAAGGAGAAAAAGAAGGGTGGAAAATGGAAGGGAAAGAAGAATGAAAGCGTGAAGAAAGAAGGGGAGAAAATCACATGCAAACACTATTCCAAAGAGGGGCATGATGAATCCCACTGCTAGAAATTGCATCTCGAATTAGGGCCTAAGAAATAAAACAATAAGGGAAAACAAAAGACGACGGCTACCACACAACATGACCTTGGTTCAGATTTTGGTGATGAGACCAAGATTTCAGCCATGGTTACAAAAGGAAAAGAAATTGTCTCTAGAATTAGTACATCTCATAGTAAAAAAAACACTCCAAATGAATAGTCAAGAATAGAGTTATTTCATTTAAGAGTGATTTCAAATCATATAAATATTGATGCATTATTCGATAGTGGGTCACAATCAAACTAGATTTCAGAAGACTTGGTTAAAAAAATAAACCTTGAAACTGTACCTCATGATAAGCCATATCCATTGGCTTGTATAGTTAACAATGAAAACTTACAAGTTACAAGGAAGTGTTTATTCAAGTTCCTCATTATTGAAAAGTTCATTGATGAAGTTGAGTTAGATGTAGTTCCACTTGACATCTCAGGAATGATTTTGGGAAGTCCTTATTCACAGGATAGGAAAGCAGTATTTTATCACCTTGATAACAAATACATATTGCGCAAGAATGGGCTGGAGTAAATTGTGAGAGCCCATCACAAAAAACTGAACATTTCTTTGGTTAATGCATGACAGATGAAGAGACTAGTAAAAAAAAGTAAAAAAATTGTGCTTCTCATGATCAAGAAAAAGAATGATATTGATTATGGATCTTTTGAAGGTTTTGATGATAGATTGAAATATGTTTTGTCTGATCTGGTAACCAAGCATGGCGAGATGTTTTAGGAACCAAAGGGGTTACCTCCCAAGAGGGGAATTCAACATGAGATTCAGTTGCAACAACACATTCCACTTCTGAACATTGGCATGTATCGCATGTCTATTATGGGGAGGTTGGAAATCAAAAAGAAAATTTAAGAATTGTTGAACAAAGGTATCAGACATCCATCGACTTCACCATGTGGTTCGCCCATTGTCTTGGTGCCAAAGAAGGATGGAACTTGGCGCACATGTATGGATTTCCGTGCACTGAACAAAATCATGCTAAAGAATCATTATGCACTCCTAAGAATTGATGATTTTCTTGATCAGTTAAGGTGTTCAAAGTATTTCACTAATTTATATTTACGAAGTGGTTATCATCAAGTTAGGATAGATGAAGAAGACATTTAGAAAACCACATTTAAAACTAAACAAGGATTGTTTGAGTGGCTTGTTATGCCCTTTGGTCTTACAAATGCTCCAGCTACTTTCATGAGGGTAATGAATGATGTATTGAGACCATTTCTAGATGATTTTGTCATTGTCTACTTAGATGATATTCTCATATTCAGCAAATCCAGAGATGAACATGTCATGCATGTAAACAAAGTACTTGATGTCTTGAGACAAGAACAATTGTTTTTAAATGTGTCGAAGTGTGAATTTGGCAAGACTTCTTTAGTGTATTTGGGACACATTGTTGGAGGAGGTGAGTTGAAGATCGACCCCTCTAAGGTTGAGGTCATTCTAAATTGGCCCAAGCCCAATACAGTTACAGAGGTAAGAAGCTTTTTAGCAGCAACACAATATTGGAGAAAGTTTATTGCTAATTTTTCTTCCATTGTAGCTCCATTACATGCATTGACAAGTGTCAAGAAAGTCTTCCATTGGGGAGATGTACAACAGAAAGAATTTAATGCTTTGAAAAAAAAGATAAGTTCATCAATGGTATTGGCACTTTTGGATCTTATACAACCATTTGAGATTCAAACGGATGCAAGTGATTATGTCATGGGAGCATTTCTATTGCAGCATGGTAATCCCATTTCATTTCATTCTGAAATCTTTAATGGTGTTGTAACTAACTATCCCACATATGACAAATAACTTTATGCATTGGTACAAAGTGTTAAGAAATGGAAGCATTATTTTATGGGGAAAGAGACCATCATCCATATTGACCATCCACCATTGTAGTACTTACAGTCACATTCAAAGTTGCAGCAGTCACGACATTTCAGATGGATGGGTTTTCTACAACAATTTCATTTGGTTACCAAGTATAAAAAGGGAATCTACAATAAGATAGCTGATATGCTTTCACGGTCTATTATAAATTCATCTGTTACACTCAAGCATAATTCAGTTTTGCATGAAAGTTACATAAAACAATATGCAAATGATAGTGACTTTCAAGAGATATATGCAAGTTGGAGTCAAGGAAACCAAATTGAAGAGTTGGATTATCATGTACATAACAATTTGTTGTATCACTTGGGCAAGTTGTGTATTCCACAGGGAGAAAGAAACATTATCATAAGGGAGGCACACACTTCATTGATTGCTGGACACTTTGGTGTAGGCAAGATAGTAGTGAATCTTCAGAGGCATTGTTATTGGCCACACATGTTGGATAATGTTTCTCGTTTCATAAAAGGATGTTCTTTATGTGCTACAAGTAAGCCTAGAAATAGGAAACTTGGTTTATACACTCCACTTCTAGTACCTTCGCATCCATGGGATAGTATCTCAATGGATTTTGTAGGACTCAATTTTCCATTGTCAAGGAAAGGTCATGATTACTTGTTTGTAGTTGTAGATAGGTTCAGCAAGATGTGCATACTAACACCATGTAAAAAAAAAAAAATTACAACTAAACAAACAGCTCATATTTTCTTCCAAAACATTTGGGTTCATTTTAGTCTTCGCACTTCTATTTTAAGTGATCGCAATTCTCGATTTGTTGGGAATTTTTGGTCAAATTTGTGGGACATGATGGAAACAAAGTTGAACAAGAGTAAAACCTTTCATCCAGAAACAAATGGACAAACCGAGGTGGTCAATCGAACAGTTATTCATCTTCTTAGAGGATACTGCAGCAAACATCCCATGTTGTGGATGAACAGTTGCATTACATACAACATGCATACAACAAGGCAAAGCATTCTTCCACAAATACATCGCCATTTGAGCCATGTTATGGATACTTGCCAAGATTACCATTGGACTTCATCTTTGAGAAAGATGTTGCCATCGATGGTCACAGTGACATCGATAAGGCAAGGAATTTCATAAAGAAGATTCAGTTGATACATCATAAAGTGCCGGAAAAACTTGATGAAATTCAAAGAAGCTACAAGTCAAGGCATGATAAACACCGAGTTGATCACAAATTTCAAGTTGGCGACAAAGTTTGGTTATATATTAGCAAAGAGAGACTTCAAGGGGAAAGTAAAAAGCTTAAACCAATCCATTATGGTACTTTTAAAATTTTGGAAAAGATTGGTGATAATGCTTCTAAGCTTGATTTGCCACCTTATATGCAAATACTATGTTCCTAATGTTGAGAATTTGAGATGGTTTGAGGCTCCTTTAATTGATGATCAAAGAGAGGATGTTCAGCTGCCATCAATAGATGATTTTTTGCCAGAATATCTTGATGAACTTCAGCAGGATCTCATACTTGACAAAAGAACCAGAACTTTGAAGAGAGGGAATGTCGAATACCTTAGAGTGGGACTCAAGGGACAAAAGCATTCTCAAGCCAAATGGTTGCAGACCGAGAAGGTGAGGGAGTTGTACCCTCACATGCTAAAGAATTGATAGTATCTTTTGGTGTCCAAAAGGCTTCTAGTGGGGAGGAATGATCAGGTGCTCAGTATTTAGCTCAAAAATCAAAGTTCTTAGAATGGCTCAAAACCTAAACGACCACATCCATCTTAGAAAAATACCCTAACACAACTCATTTCGTTGAAAGCTAAGTTCATATGAGAAAGTTATTAGGTTCTAATCGCTTTGCTAAACACGGGAAATTTGGAAAAAAAAATGCCGAGTCACTACACAATCAGCAGTCTGTACTGCTGAAGTGGCAAGTGACTAGGCATGGTCAACGGTGGTCAACGACGAATCACAAGTGGACAAGTGGCATCATTTTATTGGGTTGTATACGTGGTGTGTTGTCACATTCGTATTGGTTTATTTTTGGACCAATGGAAGAATGCCACATGGCAAGCCTGGAGGCTACCACATGGTACCTCCCAACGGCCTAAACAAAGTTCACTTCAACAAAAATTTGGGGTAAGTCAGGGTCGATCCCATGACCTCCGACACACAAACCATACACCTTAAGCCTTCGCTACTGAGTAGTTCTTACCATGTATGGTCTTAGTTTACATTTGAAGTTAAGCGATGTGAGTTTGGGTGGTTAGGGGAGGGTCAGCCTGTAGGCCAGCCCTCTCCCATGTGAACGTATATCTATAAACTGCCAGCGGTTACGGATATGAAACCTCATGACTCCAACAAACTCCAAGCGGTTCCATATGTGAACACATTTGCATAAACCACAAATAGTTTGCAGTTAACTTTGGCAGACAACCCACTAGGACTGCAATGGTCGTAGGTGAACGCATTTGTATAAACCGCAACCAAATTTTGTTAACCCCGGCATCTCCAGCATACCGTTACCGCGACGATTAGTGTCTTCAAATGTGTATGTAATGGGGGTTACATCAAATGGTCAGCTAACACGATGTCTCCGACCATGACAATTAATGCGATGTTAACTCCGCATGTGAACAATCCATCAAAACTGCTAGATATAATGGTTATGGTTAATACTAATTGCAAGTTTAACATTAATAAGTGTAGTTAACGTTAATTAACTGCAATTTAAAATGGTGGTAAGTTTGGCGGTGCCCAAAAATTCGGGCTTGCCTTTAGATTTAGCGAGGCTAACTGGAGATATTCCAGAATTAGAAGAGAAATTGTAGGAAAAGATTGTCTGAGTCATAGAGAAGGCAATTTTCTATCAAATTGAGCTCAAGATGAGGTGTTCTTGACTCATTTGGACATTATGAACACATTGGTGTAGGTATCAAGAGCCATAGAGCTTTGTAAAACAAAATTTTTCCACATTGAGCTAATATAGAGGTCCAAGCCATGGAAGGTGGACTAAGGAGATGTAGCCCAGGAGGGGTGAACTCTTTCATCAAAAAACTGTGTTAAATTGTCTCTTTGATGGTTTGTTGGACTCTGAAAGTCTATTGTTCAGTATTTGTTTTTGAAGCTATTTTTCTCCTGAATGTCATTTTAAATTTAAGGAAATTTACGTGATTTCATACAAAAAAAGGTAAGGAAACCTCAACACAAGAAGCAATAAACAAGCATATGTTTGGAAATCTGTAATTGTTATTAGCACAACAAAACTAATCATACAAAAACAGATCAAACTATGAGATAATATTTTAGCTAAGATATAGGAGGGCACATAACTCAAATATTTATCTAGATTCATTAAAGCTAGTCTTGCTCCAGGGGGTTAGAGAAGAACTGATGGAGACTCTCAATATGTTGGTAAATGGATATATTTATCAAATAAACTATGAAGACATCACAACCATGTTCAAAAACCATGCTAATGTTTCTAGAAAAAGAGGTAGTTCTATCCAGGGTTTGATAAGTACCTCATTCCCCACTTCAGCCATTAAGAATGAAATAGGAGGTATATTCAATGTTTTTAAAAGTGAGGTATTACACACCTTTTCCTTGTAGATAAACACACTATATATTAATAAAAGTCAGGAGGAAGCCAAATGGGCATTAGCCATATTCTGCCCTAGATGTACCAAGAGACATACGAAAATGAC
The DNA here is from genome assembly GCA_000404065.3 of Pinus taeda. NCBI lineage: Eukaryota > Viridiplantae > Streptophyta > Pinopsida > Pinales > Pinaceae > Pinus > Pinus taeda. The sequence continues at coordinate 20,308 of APFE031498825.1, forward strand.
TGCCCTTTAAATGTTATAAAAAAAATTTCTGTGTGAGAAGAGAACCATTCAACTAAGAAATTTCCATATTTGCTAGGTTTGAAAGTAGTGTACCATGGAGGACAGGAAGGCATGAAGCAACTTTTCTTTTTCAACTAGAAAAGGCCACAAGCCCCCATACCATATCAAAAAGGTATGAACTATCACTCCTCTTTCAGTAGAAATTATAGTGCATCATTTCAACCTTGGTATCCACCGAGCACCTCACCTTGATCTATGCCCACTCTATGGTACTATCCTCTCCAACTTGCCATTTCTCCTTTTTAGCCATACTAGAAGCAACCTCCTCAATGGGGTAATCTATCATCAAGGTGGAGGTCTCAGGCAACCCAACCACCTACCCCGATGCCTCCTCCTAGACCACTATTACACTAACGCAATCCTCTAAAACAACTAGAAATTCGTGTTCAAGCAACCCTGAACTGCAACAAGAATCGGGCTTAATGAGTCTATGGTGAAAAGGCATCTTATAATACCTATGCTATAGAAATCCAAGGAATCAAACTTAAGCCTGAGAAGGTACTTCCTAATGCTCACCCCTTTTCTCCAATAGGATATATTGAAAGCTTTTGTGATGCGTGCAAAATAAAATGGAGGATTGAATTCATCATGAATTTAAAGATGAGAATATCTCATTTTTTACTTCCTGCGCAGCGAGAATAAAATTTCAATTGTATTATGAAATGCTTAAAACGAATGTGATTCACATATATGATGCTATGGTAGCTTCATTTAAATCTATTTAAATTTATTGGAGGCTCGTAGAATTATTATATGTGTAATAATTCTAAGATCACTTTAGGATGTTGTGAATTTTTACAATGAAGATATTGTATGTACAATCATTGACATCTATTTGTTTGATTGAATTATCAAATTGTGGGAAGAGTGCTATAATGGGGTGTGTGATAGAGGCGAACATAACTAGACATCACCACCTGCAAATGAGACGAACATCATGACTAAAAGTATCATGTTTATGAGATATGGATTGTAAATGAATCATTTTTGGGGAATTAAAATTTTGGGTTTGAAATTTTTAAGTATATCTCATGGGATTTTGACATAGGTGAAATGATGGAGAAAGGAGCACAAGAAGAAGATCATTGTGGTGACATGGTATCCCTCTAATGCTCTGATTACCTCATTGGATCAAGTCATAACTAGTATCTTGACTATAGAACTCCATGAGTAATATAATAGAGCATGGAAAACATGGGCTTTGATATAGGACTCTACCAATAATAGCATGCAGCATAACTCCTCACTATGTAGAGTTTCCATAATAGGGGTTTTCTAGGCTCATAGGCGTGAGCAGTTGATGGGGGGCCATGTAGGGAAACACCCAAACAGGTAAACAGCTCAAAATGGGGACTTTCTAGGTAGCTTGAAAGGGTGAGTAGCTGATGGGGGCCAATGCATGTAAACCTTTGGATAGTTAGACTTATTTTGATGTGGGTTTCCTAGGCTTCGAAGGTTGAATAATTGATGGGTGTACAAATCGATCACATGGTCACCAGGATGTGAGCATAACTAGGTCTGTTCAATGTAGACAATAACCTTAATTTGTTAAGTGTGGAGGCAAACGAGGCCAAGAATAACCATTGAGATAAGTATCGAGTTAAAGCATTAAGTGTTGAAATTACAACTTAATTTTATTTAAATTTATTATGATTAATGTCATAAGAAGTATATGCTTCTGATACTAGTGAGCTAATGAATTATCCAACTAGGATAGATGATGTTGATTACAAGGTGACATCAGAGTAGCACAACACGGGTATAATTGATCTAAAGGCCCTAAGTCCAACCACTGAGGTGACGAGGGAACCCAAAGGTAGGCCCTCATCGCCATGGGTTATGCCATGACAAATGTTTGTATTATTAGATAAAGTTGGAATGGTGCCTTGGTAGTAAGAATCCATCAAGATTATTTTCGTACAAGTGCTTACCAAGGATTGGATCCCTCGTGGGAATAAGGGGAAAGGAAGAGGATGCTTAAACATGGAATCTATGTTACTAGCAAGTAGAGGAGACAACCAGACATCTAAGAAACAGAATGGGTTGGATTTGTTCCTTGCAGATGCCATATGAAGTATGGGACAACCAAGCTAGAATGTGCTGGAATGTCAGACAGTCTGTATGTGACTAAATCATGGAGAATGAAATGACATGGCTTAAAATTGGAACTTACGACATAGAATATGTCATTGGTGTAAGGGCTAGTATTATTAAGCTCATTTTTTTGTTTTTTGTTTATACAACATTGAGGACAATGTTCTTTTAGGGGGGTGGGGCTTGTGAAATCCCTCACCTTACCCCTATTTTTGTAATATTCAAAATTATGACCAAAATGAAAGTATCAAGAGACATGACTAGTCGATACGATGATTAAACATTTAAATTTTATTAACACTAACTAAAGGAAGGACTGCTTTACAAATCAAATGCATGAGGGAAGCTTTCTTACATCCATGACTTGAAATCCATAACAAAATCAAATTAAATCGTTGAGCTACCTATTGCAAGCCAAGCACACTCCCTAATAGATTTCGGTAAAAGATGTAATTGAAGATAAGCAATTTTCTTATAGGAATTCAATAGATTGCACTATGGCGGCAAGGGGAAATGGATAATTCTCGTTCTCATCATGAATTTAGGACACAATGAAAGAAAGAGGGTGGTGCCTGATTCTCTATTCAAACAGAAGTGCTAAAGGAGCACTCCTTTGATACATGATGGGACATAGAGGAAAATATATATTCACATAATAGAGAAGTGTGTGTGGTTCTTCTTGATCAGGTTCTCCTTCTGCTTCTTCTTGGTTGGGGTGCTATTGTTATTTTAACATTTAAGATAGGTGCAAATGACGTGGACCTATGGAGCACGATAGAGGGAAGATGAGGCCATTATGGAGCTCATTGTTGAGCCTTATTCTCTATGAATTTCGGTGTTATGCCCTATGTGTTGTGTTTGAGGCCACTGGGCCATGTAGGAATGCATTAAGTGGTTAGCGGGAGGCCTAATGGATGATTAAATCACTGTGGTTCTTGTTGTATATTTGATAAACACTTGGACACCAAACTCAATGTCATCATGGTGCTTGTTAGAAAGCTAATAAACCACCTGAACAATGCAATGCAAACCCTTATGGTGCTTTCTATGAAAATACAACTAATAAATCATTTGGACAATGGATTCAATCTATTGCACTCAAAAATACCCCATTTGAACCCTTGCTAAATCCCTATAATTGAACTGAATGTTGTAAATGGGTCACTATGGTGCCTACTGCAAGTGGGAAATTGATAAACCCCATTGACAGTGGACTTCATCTCTAAGTGTTTAGCAAACCATTTATGTGAAGTTTCCCTTGAGCAATGATCCTTGTAGAAGTTGGATTGAGCTCGATGATGGTTAGCTACAAGAAAGGTTGTAGTGAAGCTAGCCTATGGTTGGGTGGAAAGTGGAGGTCCCTCCTCCAATCGCTAGCCACCTTAACACACTTAGATACGTATACTTGTTTATGCATGTTAGACTACAAACTATGCTTTTATTTGTTGTGTTAATGGTTGATATTTAATTATGTATGTTCACGAGTGAATGCTTAAAGCTCACTATCATGCTAACATTTGATAAATTTTCTTATGTGTTTATGAATATGTAAATGTATGCTTGAACTAGGTACTTAACCATCAAATGCATGACTATAGGATACCTTAATTGTTTATAATTAATTTCTTAAATTTCACTCTAAAACTTTTGATTGATAAGCTACCTTATAGGTTTATAGTTGTGTTGAATACTTAAATTATGAATTATTATTTCGTACTTGTCAATTGTAGCTATCTTGTTTGATTAAAACGGAAATAGAGCCATAGAATGTGTTGGTTAATGTTATGTTCATAATGGAAGTAACAAACTATGTATCCATGCTTCCTTTTCTTTACTTGAGAATATTGATTCATAAATATTAGCTAGGCTTGTTTAAGAGTGATGCAGATGCAACCCACTTGCTTCATGCATGGTGCTCCAAATCCCCACGATTATCCTATATTGAATACACCCTCATGTTTCCTGCTGGGGAAGTCAAACATATTCCTATATCTAATCAAGACAATGGATCGATGTTTAATTGAATATAGTTCAATTTGCGCTTTCCCAACTCTGTAAAGAAACCACTGATGTCGATAGTACCATTTTTCCCTAGAATTTTCCAACTCCTAGAACTGAGCAGAATAAACCATTGGATCAACCTTGTAACCAAGACCCAAAATATAGAGGGTTTTATCTTGATAGACTTCCATAATCGTTGGCACTCATGTTCTAAATTGAGACAATGGACAAGCTAGCGACGGTGATGGAAGTAACAAGAACTCCAAATGTCATTAAATAATCCTTTTGTTGAGGTTATTTATTGGTGGAACATCCCAATTCTTATCGTCAATTGTAACATTTAATACTTCCACAATTGGCCAATGGCAGTGGAGATACATTTTCTACTATGTCCAATAACTAACGAGACAACCTCACACTTGTCGATGCTCACAACACTTCAGTACATTCCTGATAAAGTGGTGGTATTAAAGGGGTTGCAGTTGTTGTGTATATATTTCTATGTCAGGCTTATTAGTTGATAGGAATTCCCTATGCTCATTAGATTAGTGAGTGAAGGTGTCATCACCCAATTTTTGTGTTATCCCTTATTGTTGATGGCCAATAGATGGTAAATGTTGAGGATAAGGTGTCCATAAGCTGACATAACTACTCGATGGTTATCAAATCAACTAAGAAAATTATGATTCACACCAAGTTGTCACTAACTCTAGTGGATGATGGCTAAACTCACGAAGAGGAGGTCACATTGCATGGGGTGTGTGGCGTGGATGAGGTGGGGATGGCATGGCGATGATGTGGAGATTCCTTGGTTGCTCACATGGTGGTGATATGATAATGACATGGAGAGTGTTTTCACCTCGGTGGTTTCGCCCCACACTTGAGACAGGTTAGACGCTCTCAAAATGGGGCTAAATCATTCTAATTGGCCCATGTCTATGGACAGTGGTATCAACTTTTCGCCCATGTAGTTTGCTAATCTTCGTGCAAGTTAACTACGTTACCTTTCTACATAGTCGAGATCGATGGTCAAGGTTGATAGTGGGAGATCATAGTTGGGACTAATGTCAATTTTCTCACCCCTAATGGATGGGTGAGATTAATTGCGGCTCCCCACCATCCCTAAATTTAGATCTACCATTAAGGGGCATAGAATATCATTGGTATTGGTAAAATGGATTTCACGCCAGCTCAAATTTGGCTCCGATGTGGCAACCATGCCCATAAATATCATGCCCACTCTGAGGTTGTTGTAAATTGTTAATATACAGTTTGAAGCATTATAATGATCGATCATTCCAACGTAATGACATGATGGTGCCAACAAGGCCATGTCGAGGCCATGTGAGTGTGTGTGGCTTCCTTGTGATGACACGGACCCATTTTTATTGGAAATATGTTATTGAGCATAACATGGAATCTCAGAGTCATATTGATACAAAATTTATATCATCGAAAAGCTCTTGGTGTGCTTATCACAATGGTGGCACCAGAATTATCTTTTACTAATTTTGAAAAAGTGATGTTTTTGGTAACCCCATCTTCAAAACAGATCTTGGAGGTTAGGTTAAAGTCAATAGGTGACACCTCCCACAACTAATGAATAAATGAGATGTATGAGTAACAAAATCATATGGATGTAACAACTCCTATGAAAGGCGAAACCTAACCGTAAGGTACTGACAAAAACAAATGCCATGTTCAAGGGCAATGCGACTGACATTTTATTAGTTGTTTTTGCTTCATAGTTTAGAGAGCATTAAACAGAAGACAAGTAATCTCAATAAATCCTTTTTTCGTTCACTTTTAACAAGCCAAAATAAGATAGAAAAGGATTATTGATATACTATCTTCTTTGTAGTTTAATAAGAATGAATAAGAGAGAGTAGTATGCTTGATACTAGGTGTCTTTTTTGTGAGGTTTTAATGAGCCTGAAAATGAGGTAAAAGGATGCTCCATTCCTTTCAATGATAAATGAGAATTAGAAGGACAAAAGGGAAGCTTGTTTTGGAGAAATTAGTGGGAAAAAGGGTAGAAATGTATTTTGAGTTGATTGAAAAGACCTAGGAAAATTGATTTAGAAAGGTTGGCAAGATAAACCATTCATCACATAGATCTCTCTAGAAAGGAGAGGAACACCGAGAGAAGGCATGAAATAAGGCCAAGGGAAATCTCAGTGCAATGATGAAAGTGAAATCAACTGATATCGATATGCATAAATAGGTAGTGCCTAACAACTATGACAAGGAAAATAGTGGTGAATACTCGTGAGGTATTGCAAAAGGATGAAAAATAAGAGAAAATAAGTCTTATATTTAGAGTCATTGTGGGTCAAAAGGATGGATTCCAAATTGGTAAAAATATATATCATATAGCATGGAAATTATTACAGAAAAGAAGTGCCAAACTACGGAATCCATGTAAAGGAAAGCTCTACCATGCAAGTTATTGCATGCGAATGTAGACCGATCATGTCAAAATCTAATGGGATTGGACCTAAGGAACAATGGTTATGGAAACGATGGTAAAAAATGTAAAAATGATGGAAGGAAAAGACCTACTCCTATATGTTAGGTTCAATAAAATTCACACATGATCCAATGGATGTCGTAATAAAAACACCACCCTATACTATAAAGACCATCAAGAAAGGATATACAATTGTTAATTCACATACTGAAAGAAATACAATATGGATCAAGTAAAAGTATGCATGTATATCTTTCAACTTTTGAGTTTTATAATTTTCCTAAATGTTTTCCATATATGATGTAGTATCTATGTCAATTTTGTATCTTACTTATGAATTCGAATGATGTGATTCAAAATCCATGTTGTGTCGACGTGCATGTTTTTATAAATGCTAGACTAATGTGACACATGTCACTATAAACAAAGGAGTAATGTGTGTAACCTCACGGTCTCACAATGGGTGTGCCTGTGACGAACCAAGAGTTTGTGACTACCAAATGAAAATCAAGCAACAAACATGATGAGAGTTGAACTATCAAAACCCACCAAAAATTAAAATGTGTTGACACCACGAACCAGACCAAAACTAAAATACACATGTACAAGTGCAATGCAGTCTAAGATTTTATGTCATGTAGTTCTGTAGATGGCCAAAAAAGACCAAAATCAACATTTGCGAGACCACTAGGTCAAAGCCCCGACTAAGTTATTTTCTCTTTGGATTGGTGGTTCCAACTTGTTCTAATGGGTCTATTTACCCCCTCACTCTCCCTATTTACTTGTGATGTCTCTAATTAGCTATCAACAAGAAGAGAGATATTGAATTTACCCTCTTATAGAGCTTTTTACAAGAAAGAAACCCTTAAGCTTAAACAAGGGCTGAGCCAAACCACACTAGTGTTTACTCCTACATAAGGAGACTTCTTAAATGAAATAAATTGATTCCAAATGCAAATCTATTTAGGATGCAAGCAATAGAAAAAAAAATCCTTAACATATCTCGATTGAAACAAGGATTAGTCCCCCTCTCAATCGAGAGAAAGTTAGAAGGAAATTTGGTCTAGCTTAAATTTGGAATAAAAAATAGAAGCTAACATGCCAAGGAAATAGTTCTTGGACCTATCACTTATTCACACAAATATTCACATACAACCATCTCAGGAGTAGTTACCAGATACTCATTTCACACGTACGAATTCAAGTGAAATGAATTCAAAATTAGTGACATGAATACATTAAGGAATAGTTTTCATAAAACAATCATGATTTGATATGAAGACACACTTGTTATCAATTTGCTAAATAGTCAACAATCATAACATGTCAATCTTTTTGAATTCATTAATCAACTTTGATTTAAATTTGATCGATCATGAAAGGATAACTTTCTAATGATTCAAACGAGCATATAATTAAATGAATTTACAATAGTGTAAAACTCAAGAAACATATACTTTTTTGGATCAAAAATGGCCTCAAAATTGAACTAAATTGAAGCTAATAATCAATCTTTAACTTCTACAATAGTATACAAAAATTGTAGATACGATCAAAGTTTTTTGAGCTTATAATTTCTCAAAATATTTCTTGATAACATGAAACCTTGGAGTCGTAATACATCACTTTTTATATGGTCCAAACCAGATAGCTATCTACAAACTTTAGTCCCTTATATTACTGCGAAAACCCCCCTTTTTTGAAAGAATTGGAACCCTTCTCTACAAAAATTGGAACTCATCTAGATTCTCCAAATTCTTATTTATAATTTACAAACAAAAATTCTGAAAAGGAGATTTATTGAAAGTTGTTTATATCCATTAATCTTGGAGTTGTAAATTTTCTTTTTTCTTTCTTTTTGTTTTTATTCTATTGATCCAAGTCCCTTGGGCTTGATCCTCTTCTATGAGCTCTGCAAAGCTCTCATAAAAAATATCAAGAAAAACCAATTAAATTCAAACAACAAATGTTAGGTCCCTATAAAACTAATGTAGTCCTCTTATTGTCATTGTTAGCATATCCCCTTTATTGTCATTATTGTGCTCCATAGAAGCCAACTGTTGTTATTGTTGTGCCTTCACATTATTCTTTTTATGTAAGTTTGATTATATTGTGACTCCTTAGACTCCTATATACCAAGTTGGTCATGTCATTTGTATGATCCAATAATTGCTCATTTAAGTTATGTAAAGTAAAGGAGGTTACCCCATGGAAGATGTTATTTTTTAATTCACTGATCTATATTTTCTTTTATTTTGTGATATGGTAGTATAACATTTCAAATCATAGATTTAGATTCTAGGGTTTCATGCTTCAAAGAGATCATCTTAGCATTTTGGCTATAAGTTTTTTTACATGAGGGTTGAGAAGATGAAATTTTGCCCACATGCAGCTGAAATCCTCATAAACATTTTGTAGAATGTTCAAATCACATTATCTTCAAAGATATGGTGTCAAGAAATTTGGGTTTTTGAATGCTCCAAAATCCAATATCAAACATGTGACCCAGGGAAAATCATCATAACTTTCTCTACAAACATGAGATTTGAATTTCAACTTTCTCTACAAACATGAGATTTGAATTTCAACTTTTTCTACAAACATGAGATTTGAATTTCATGAAATGTGACTGAACGTGCCAATACCGTAGTTCACATGCTAGTACCATAGTTCTTGTAGTTCTTGTTTCTTGTTGTTTGTACCCAATCTATATGGTGCCGTTTACGATGGTCTTCATTCGGAGATTCAACGCAATTCTCAAGGATAAAAAGAGCTTCTTTGTTTAAATCTTATACCTACTGAGCTTCTGTTTAAATCTGATACCTATGTATAGACCATGTTTCTTTGTGTGCAATTGTATTTTCACCTGATATGAGAACTATTTTTATGATGAAATGTTGGGTTTGAGAGTTACATTTCCTTGCATATCATGGCTTGATCGATTAGATGGCGTTCGGATTGTTTATCTGGTATGAGAGTTGTAGACGTAGGTGTGCGTTGGAGGTAGTTTCTCCGAGAATGGATACTTCTCCTAAGAAACCCACAAATTTTGCATGGATTTTGTTGGTATGTTTTGGAATGGTTAGAGTTTTGGGCTTTTTTTTCAACTGAAGAAATGATGTAGGAGCAGCTTTCATATATACATAGTTCTGCTGAGGATTGGACAAGATTCGACAAGACTTGTGAGACCAAGGGTGGGCATGTACAGTGCTTGCTCATTTAGAGCCCATTAACAAGTTGTATATTTTTTTGCCTTACATTTGAAAGTTCACGGTCTTACTATTTTGCCCGTCTATTTCTTGACTAAGTTTTGGAAGAACACATGAATTAAATTTAGTTACAAGTGATTGTTCATCTTCCACAAGTTGAAACTGAACGTGAAGCATTGTAAGAGCTCAATATATTATTGTATGGATTGTTCTTAAACTGGATGAAGTTGTAGCCATCTTGCAATTAAATTTTGTTTGTAACCTTGTGGGTAGAACCATTCTTCACAACCGTGCAAAGATTAATCCATGTGTTTAGTGGTTCGTTGGATTGGCTGTGTGATATTTCTGAATTCATTTAGATCCATATTTTTGCTGATCTTGAAATCAATTCGGGTTCTGTCACCATTCCTTGTCAATTCTTTCAATGTCCATTGTCGCATAGTTGTTGAAATTGTAATTTCAACTGCAGGTTTTACCTTGCGATGCGATGAGATCACAAATCGCAAATCGCATATATGCTTGGAGCTTCCGTTTTGTTCACTTGATTTCTGCGATTGCGATGGTGCGATGCGATCCGATCGCAAATCGCAAATCGCACCAATATAATTGTGTTCCATTTTTCCCTCCATCAAATTGTGATTGTGCGATGTGATCCAATTGAAGTCAACGATTGAAGTACAGGCCTGCAGCAAATGAATTTGACGTGAAGTAAAAGTTTCTTTACCGACAGTTTTTTCAGTAAAACAGTAAATGTAATTTATTGTAGGTTGGTAAGTTTTGGTGAAGTTTTTAATTTTATTTCAGCGAGAGTATGGGCACAAGTAAAAGTTGGTGAAACCATTTAATTTTATTGTTTTTTATTTTACGGCAGCATGGCAAGTGAAAATGGATGTAAGTTTTTTTTTTGTCATATATATATGTAATGCTTCTTAGAGTGATGTGTGTAGAAGCGCAGCAGCGCATGTGACTGTAAGTTTTATTGTTGAACATGAAATGTAATACGCAGCAATGTAGCATGGCAATGTAATGGGTATGCATAGCAGTGCAGTGAATGTTTTGGTTTTGGAACTGCACTTGAAGCAGTCTCTTGGTGAATCCCTCTGGTTAAGAGGAAGACGCTCTTCAGCATAAATTGGTGAATCCCTCTGTCAAGAGGAAGACGTTTTGTAACAGTTGGTTTATTTTTATTGAATAGAAATCCTTGGTGTGTGTGAAAACTCTATCTTTTGCTCAGAAATTTTATTTGTTTCCGCTGTATTAAAGATCCTGTGCAGAGAAACAGAGCATTGTCTCTTTGTGTGCAGTTCTGTTGTTTTGGAATTTTACCAGAAAAATTCCCCAAACAGTGGTATCAGAGCTAGTTCAGGCTCTTTGAAGGTACCAAAGAAGCTGAAAGAAGGTTTCTTGATGCAGCAACTTCTCCAGCAGCGTGAAGACTTAGCAAAAGAATCCAGGTATTTCTCAGACCAGTTTTTGTGTTACTGCTGAAAGAACAGTCAGTATTTTAAATACACAGTCAAGGATTTAGAAGCATAGCTGAGAATGCAAGGAATGGCTAGC